>JAFFST010053325.1:255812-266602 GCA_022414735.1 Noturus placidus
GACTTCATGTATGAGATTAAGGGTGTGAAATTCGCAGCCATTAATGCAGAATAGGAATGAGTGACGTTAAAAGTAATATTTTTAAACAAAATAATAACAAATAATAATAGGTGAATATGAAAAAATAAGCAGAAAAATTGAGCCATTCCATTCTTTCTGAACCTGAATTCTTAAATCCTACAAGTAATTTTTAGTATAAAACTAGCTTGGAGATTTAATTACACAAAAGTATGCATTATGTTTGGATGTGTTATTGTGATAATAATATAAGTTGTTGGGTATTATTATTATTATTATTATTATTATTATTATTATTATTATTATTTCTACCCAAGCTGTTCATGTACAGCAAAAAAATACTTAAAAGCAGTCTGTGCCTGTCAAGGTCTTTAATAGCTCTTTAAGCTCAAATGTTTCAGTCTGTGATTTGGACTTCCGAGACATGACTAATGTCTATTTTGGTGTTTATCAAAGAACAGGAGGAACTTTAAACAGTGTGTCAGACACCAAAAATTTATTCATACCACCAATTACAGTCAAGACAACCTTTTATAACTGATATTTAGGACGATGTTATCAATGTCTAAGACAGTCTTTCACATTGTACAATAAGAACCTGCTAAAAGTTAAGTTGCACAATATAAACTACTGCTAGTGAAACATTACATTATAAGCAGTTGAAATGAGCAATTAGAAAACTAATGGGAAAACAAGTGGGTTACAGACTTGAATATCAGAAGGAAAAAAGAGAATAAAGAAAGTAATATTGGTCATTTATCCTAGGATGATCTGAAAAATGTAAAACACAGCCAAAAGAGGGTTGTTTGCTGTTTCAGCTATATGCTTTTGATGACTAATTTTAAAGTAAAATTAATGACACTATGTTTTACTGTAGTGTTAGAGTAAAGTTTTTTGATACTGTAGGCTACAGCATTGAACTATAAAACACACAATTTATTTAAAAGATTTGATCACAGTATTTTACTGTAGACATGAATTCCTTTCAGTGGATGTTATCGCAACCTGTAATTATGCAGTATGTCCACAGCAGGGTGCTAGGTTACAAGGGAAGAAAGACTACTTTACACTTTTCTCATCAAGCCCTTAATTTAATAATTTGTATAGCGCTTTTTACAATGGTACATTGTCTCAAAGCAGCTTTACAGAAATATCATTTTTACATTTTTACATTTACAAGCGACTTACTAATGAGAGCACATTCACACACCAATGGTAGCAGAGCTTCCATGCAAGGTGCTAGCTTGTCATTGGGGGCAACTTAGGGTTCAGTGTCTTGCCCAAGGACACTTCGGCATGGTATCACCCGGGCCGGGATTCGAACCGCCAACCCTACGATTAGTGGATTAGTGGACAACCCGCTCTACCGACTGAGCCACAGCCGCCCCGACATTTTCAACAAGGTGTGGTAAAAGTTGACATAAGGTCATTGCTGTGTTCATAGGGTTATAATATTATCATTTTCGTAATTAGCTTCTTTTTGGGGGGCATATGCGTAATCCAACAGTCAATGTCAATCGGTTGCACATATTTAAATTAGGAATGTAAGTTAGCATAATTTAAACCAGGTTATTCAAACTCTACATTCTGGGCATGGGAAAATATTTATGTTCAGGGAAAAACACATGTTCACAGCTGGGGGGTGTATAGGGGCAAATCTGTGTGACTTGATCAGTGAGTCCGATGGAAAACTGGGACACTATGACTTTATAGTAGCGACTTTAGTAATGTAATAGCAGTGCTGCAACATTTTATTATAAATAATAATAATCCTGCTGTACAACATTATACCATGAGGTGGAATGATTCAGGCTGTTAGATTTATATCAATGTAGGAAACTTGACTAAGAACTGGTCAGTCTTCTAGTGTTGAATATGATAATGATAACAATAATGAGTCTTTATTTATTACATATACATATAGCATGGTGAAATTATTTTCTTTGCATACCCCAGCATGTTAGGAATGTGGGGTCAGAGCACAGGGTCAGCCATGATACAGCACCACTGGAGCAGAAAGGGTTAAGGACCTTGCTCAAGGGCCCAACTGTGGCAGCTTGGCAGTGCTTTGGCATGAACCCCCGACCTTCCAATCAGTAACCCAGAGCCTTAACTGCCAATCCACCACTGAATATAGAGATTATTCTTCTAATCCCATTCATGTGATACCATCACATACCAAGCATTTTAGGTTATAATACATTAAGTATTATTGTAAATCTTATGTGTAATGCAATACTGATCAGCAAATTGGGAGTTCATACCCCAACAGGCTGGGATATGTGTGTGTATGTATGTGTGTGTGTGTATATATATATATATATATATATACTATACAGTAATGTATATTTGACAGATAAATGCTTGCTGCTTCTTATTACATTTACATTTATTACATTTACAAATGAGAGTACACTCACACACCAATAGTAGCAGAGCTGCCATGCAAGGTGCTAGCTTGCCATCGGGGGCAACTTAGGGTTCAGTGTCTTGCCCAAGGACACTTCGGCATGGGATCACCCGGGCCAGGATTCGAACCACCAACCCCACGATTAGTGGATTAGTGGACAACCTGACTGAGCCACAGCCGCCCTTATTAACCTGATCAGTTTATTTTCTGATATAATAAACGCACTGTCACATCAATGATATAAATGCATTTCTGGATAATGATAACGTTGCTGAAATGCAACAACAACAAGAATATTAATTAATATAAATACTCCAGTGCCACTGAACCACCCAAAAAGAAATTCTAGCTATCTTTTAAACTTCCTAATCGATGTGTTGAAAACAGAACAACAGCTCAACGGATCACACTTTGTCAGTCGGATTAAACAATGCAGAATATAGTACACAGAAATACAGTGAGTCTTGATAATTACTCCATAAAGCATCTTGTGTTCAACTCTGTGCGGAGATTATTGTGCATGAACTGTGATTTTTGCCTATCCTATATTTATTTCGTTTCAGTGTCTCAATTTTGCCCGTAGAAAACCAATACAAGTTATATTTAAAAAATTATGCATGAAAACATTGAGCCAACAATTTCATGCCAAAAAAATTAAAGAATTAAGAGACAGATGGTAAATGGTCTGTACTGATATAGCGGTTCTCCAAAGCGATTTTCACTGTTTGTCATTCACCCATTCACACACACACACACACACATCAATGGCAGCAGAGCTAGCATGCAAGGCATAAGACTTATCTATTCTTAGTCTTTACATGTGAGAAAGATGAAAGCTATTAGAGACGAATTACTACAAACCCCTGCTGAGTTCCCTACACACCTATGTTTTAAAATCTCCATATAAAGTAAACATCAAGCACCATGTGAGGATAGTTTAAAAATATAATAATTATAGCAGGCTTATGTTTTAGTGTATTTTGTGCACTGAAGAACAAACGGTCATTATACTATACTATCTATCTATGTCTGTCATTATTTTTTGGACAAATTGCAGCTTAGCATCCATTGTTTCATTGTGTGTTCACATTAGCCAGAGAGGACGCAGAGTCAAGCCATACTGTGCACTGGAAAAGTGCCAATATTGTATTATGCCTGAGACAAATGTAATATGATTTTATGTCTCTGTAGTTTCTGTCATAGTGTTATAAACATAATGAAGCTTTTAGGCCAAGTAATATCTTAAACCATCTTTAATTTAGCAGTTTGGGGGCAGAAGTTTTCTGTAAATTCAAGTACAGCCATAGAGCCAGTGTTTGGCCCTTGAGCAATACTACAAAACTGGCCAGTGTAATGATAATTTCTTTAGAATTACTATATATGTATAAATATATTCATACAAAAAAAGCATTAAGGAATCAGGAAACAAAAGCAAAAAAAAAAAAAAAAAAACTATACTGAATATCTAGTTAGTTGTTTTGCTTCAGGCCACAGTTTAAAAAAAGCAATAAATGTAGGGCTTTAACGAAGTTTGCCTCTACAGAAGGTATTCTGAGGTTTTTAAAATCTCCTCATCACTTCCTCATGTACAGTATAATCTATTTGGATGCTCAGGGTAGGGGCAGGGGCTTTAACTGCTGCTGTGTCTCATCAACTATGCTTTCTGCACTCACTTCACTCTGTGGCCTCTATTAAAAGTTAAATGTGTATTTTAACCTACCTAGTCTATACCAAGTCTGCAAAAGTTTCTTGCATCTGCACACAATTTCAGGTATCTATTTGTGTCACTTTTACAGAGACGTAATTACCCAAAGATTGCTGAAATCTTTCTGTACCTAGCAGAGAGGATTAAAAAAATTGCCTCTAATGTTATTCGGAAATGGAGCTGCACAGGTAATGTACTGTGTGTGTGTGTGTGTGTGAGAGAGAGAGAGAGAGAGAGAGAGAGAGAGAGAGATGCCATGCTGTAGCTAAACAAGAGCAATAAGAAAGTGGGAAATTAAGTAAAGCTCATTAAAACAGGGTGTTGCAGCTGGAAGATTAGCAGACTGTGACGGCTCTATTAAACAGCTCGTTACCTGGAGTTATTGAGCAGCAAAGACGAGGAACACTAACTACCGCTATAGCCTGAAAAAGAGAGAATGGATGTCTGAGGTGGAGTTGAACAGCCTGGAAAACATAATTACTGGAAAAAGCAGTGGAACTACTAAGCTTAAAAGGTTTAAAATGGCATTCCTTTACATCAGATTTGTTTTATTGTTTTTAAATTTCTAAAGTGAATTTCTATTTTCTAAAATTATCTTTTGGCTCACCTCAGACAGTCAACATTTTTGCTGCCTAGCTCCCAATTTGCTTGTATCTTTCTCATTTTAAGATGCTTTGGACAAAAGCGTCTGCTAAGTGAATAAATGTGAATGTAAAACAGCTGAAATGAATTCAGTGTTCTTGATGGTTTGGCTGGTATCTGGGAGAGAATAATCTTCTGGACTCTGTTAGGTTTGGAAATTTGGAATTAGTTTTTATAGCCTCACCAAAACTTCTTCATTATCGATAGCATACAATCTGTTTACACTGATGAGCACATTCAGTTATTAACAATTAGAAAACCTGCCATAGTCCCGTCCTGCTTATTTTCTGTTTTCTCCAGCCCCTTCCCATGATTCCTCTTGGCCGTTATTTGCACCTGTGCCTAGTTTGCCTAATCTATTTAATTATAATTAGTCTCATTTCTAATCACTCACTGTTTCTATGGGATGTTTTGCCTGTGTCTGGGTGAATACTTTGTTCCCTTGGTCTTAGTGCATCGTGCTCCTGGTGTAGGTGTGTAATGTATCCATAAAGGGTCAGTGTTCAGACTCAGAATCAAACATATTCAATGTGATTTTTCAGTCTTTGTTTTCAAACAAATAATACATTGTGTCAGGTGTACTCCTGCAGTTATGATTGCCTACCTTTTCTTTTTCAAGATCTTAATATGGTTTCTGTTTTTGACCTGAATTTTTTTTTTTTTTAACATTCTCTGGCTTTGCCTTGACCCTTAAATTTGCCCCTTGGTTTTGATTTTTGGAAAAGGAAGAGAACCCCACACTTACATCTGACCAAATCTTACTACAATAACATATGAATGACAGTTTTTTTTTTCCTCCCTGCAACGGTTAATCAACTTTATTAAACACTCACAATGAAAATCTGCACAAGTGAAAACATTCTTAAAAAGATAAACTATTTCTATAAGCTACAAACCATCATGAGTTTACTATCAGTTACAGCTTGAAGTAAATCATTGCTCTGAGTAAACAGGCTATAGATTTGATATACATATAAAGTGACTCCTGATAAAATGGCCAAAGCTACCTAATAAACTGGACACATACTATATGTATCCAGATCTCTGGGATCTTCTTTGAACTTCAGAGTCTGTTTGGGGCAACAACAAAAACAAACAACAAAAAAAACAAGTATTGTATTTCAGTAAAAAGTAAAGGGCGCACTTATATAGCTCTTTTATCCAAAGCGCTTTACACTGTGTCTCATTCACCCTTTCTCTCTCTCTCTCTCTCTCTCTCTCTCACACACACACACACACACACACACCCCAATGGTAGCAGAGCTGCCATGCAAGTTGCTAACTTGCAATCGGGGGCAACTTGGGGTTCAGTGTCTTGCCCAAGGACACTTCGGTACGTGGAGTCATGTGGGCCGGGAATCGAACCGCCAACCCTACGATTTGTGGACAACCCGCTCTACCACCTGAGCCACAACCGCTAGTAACCTCAACAATTAAACTATGTGCAACATGACCACAGCCCCCACTTAACAAAAAATCACAAGCTCAAGCATCAAAGATTGGGTCATGAAACACACAAAGACTGATTTTCTCAAAGTTTTCATGGACCGACGAAATGAGAGTGACTCTTGATGGACCAGATGGTTGGGCCCATGGTTGGATCACTAGTGGACAGAGCACCAAATGATGAGCAACAAGTATTCAGCAGCATCCAATAAGACCATGATCTTTATGCAGGACAATGCTCGGTCACATTAGTCGAGAACAAATAAAGGCACTGACTAATTCTATGTATGGGCGTCTCATGAAAATCATTGACAAAAAAGGTGGCTAGATTGACCACTGAATACTTTGAAAGGCTAAAAAAAAGTTCTTTCTTTGATATTGTATTTTGTTTTCGATTATTTATTTGCTTAAACATTCTTATTTTCTATTTCACTTTGATATAAATGGAGAAAAATACTTTATTATCTATTTGCCTAATAATTTTTTTTTTATTTTAACAAAATAAAAAGTTTGTGACTCACTGATAGCATTGTATCTCTTCAACAGTAAATTGAATCATGAAAAACATCAGTGGCATAATAATTATTACAGTAGCTAATCTACACTTCTGAATCTAAAAATAGAGTATAGTTAATATGTAATAATCATAGGTAGCCGTCTACATTTTCAATAACCAAGAACTGTAATGAACTGTGTTATTCAAGCTCAACTGCATCTGTCAGTTTTACTCTTAAATGTGAATTATATCACCATTTGGCAGTCAGCTGTTGCTAAATAGAAAAGAAGACTTCTCTCTGTGAAACAGACATGTTGATTTTTTTCCAAAGAACTATTTTTGTATTTTGCGCTCATGCACATCCCTGTCTGAGCTCATAATTATTCCTTTTTTTAACCAGCAGCTCATCAAATTCCATTATGGTGGCTGTGATCCTACAAATCTCATTTCCTTCTTTCTCTTTGCGCTGTGTAAATTCTCCGTGACATTTTTGATCTAGTGGGCGTCTCATTGAACCATTTACATGACGTTACAGTCAATAGAAAAAGCAACAATTATAGCCTATCGTAATGGCATTCCTACTGTACATCTTATATACACTGCTTTATTATTTGTCTATCACATATTCTAGACTCATACTCCAGGCTTTACATTGACATAGTGTGCATCCTCTGTCTAGATTATTATTGTTATTATGAATCCGGGTCCTTTTAGTTGGCCAGCTCACTCTGGTGTCTGATGATAATTCAATTTTGTTGTTCAGTAATGGTGAAAATGGCAATAATGGTTTTAAAAGCAGAACTAAAAGTAAACAAAACTAAACATAATGCTAAAAGGAGGGTAGGTTATGGAGGGTCCTATCCTTCATACTCTCCTGAGTTCAATAGGCAGGCAAATAGGACTCACTATCCTCTGTGAAGCACAGCTAATGCGCTGTACTAGACCAACCTGTACATTACAGACTTTTTACCAGCTAACATTACATATAAACCATAGTTCTCTTTTATATTATTTGCATTACAAATAATGCCTAGTTTTCCATTAACTTGCACACCCAACAAAATTTCCTATCCCCAGTGTCGAGATATGTTGCATCATATAGGGAATTTTCTCATCACTTACCATCAATTGCATCATCTTTAAAAATTGATGGACACAATTCTGCTTATATGATGCTTATTGGACAACATCACAATCCTCTCCAAGTAAAGCTTTTCTGTCCATCTAAAAACAAGGTGGTTAATGAGAAATAAGAGGATATGTGTGTGCTGATATACCAGTATAGTGATAGTGATTCGGACATCTTAAAGGGTTATACTGTACTGTTAATGTTATCCTATATTGGTATGATTATGTCACCAAACGATTATGTCCACGTACAGCACTTCACATAAAACAGACCACGGGTTTCATTTCTTCATTATGTGTACACTTAGTTTTGTGCATAAACTGTGAATAAATCTGATTTATCCAGTTATTCTTGTGCATGAGGATGTGTATATATTTAGAAATACATTTAGGGGTTACTTGATACGCATGGTCAGGAGTAATTGCCTGTAAACTGATTATGAGGGAATGCCATCCCACTTGTTATCAATCATGTCAGTAATATTAACAGTAATTGTTAACTATGGCCCTCGCAACAATTATAAAAAGGCACATATAAAGATTGATTGGAATGATGGTTTGCTTGAAGATTTGGCGCACACAGCTTTGAGGTCATTTCTTTATATAAATGTATGTTGTTATGCACAAGCAGAGCACTTTAGAATGTGTAGGATTTATAAATATATATTGCGTACAGCTATGCATACACGTGAGATGAATGCCGATTTTCTAATGTGCACTGGCTTTTCTGACGCACAAAAACTTAGACCCTTTGGCTAGGTTGCAGATCTATCATGACTCTAACCAGAATAAAGTGGTTATTGAAGTAAATGAATGAATGTATGCCTATCATAATTTGAAAGGAGTCAGGAGAAAGCTGTGGAAACTTGAGTGATTAACATATATAATTCAATATGTGAGATTTTCAACACCGTAGATCATTTCATGTATTTTGGATCCCAGATTAATTGATGTCGGCAATATTAACAGAATGTGAACCGTAAGCAGAACATGTTCTGTGACACATTGAAGATGTCTCATGCGGTCCAATCCATTTACTGTCTGCTGTATTTTGGAAATGTTTTATGTCGTACCACCTGCTGTTCCTGTCTTTGCTACTGGCAGGACATAACAGAGACAGATGTACAGTGCCAGTATGAATTACAGCCAAGGCTTTGGAAATCTTCATCAGCACTGTGTGTGCTTGTGTGTATGGGCCAACATGCAATATAATAATAGCCTTGTATGATTTTATCCTTAGCAGGGCAGTTGTGATTGATCGGAAGTATGTTTTTGAACATTGCTCAGCTAACTGAAGAGACCTGAGTGCAACTTCTGAATTATGGGTTTCAAGTTGAGTTTTTTCCTCAGTGTCTAATCATGCACAAGAGAAAAGAAAAGAAATGGGATTGCGTGGATGAGCATTAAGTAGATTGTATGTAAAAGGTCAAAAAAAAGTGAAGAGGGAGTTGAGAGAGTGCCAGGAGTGCACAGCTGTCTCTCCGCAGCTCTAAGCAGAAGACCAATAAAGGTCACAGAGGAGCCACAGTGAAAAGATGTCGACCATCAGTGTTATTCTTTTCTCTAAGACACTGTAGATGTCAAACTGTTTTTGTCAGATATTGGTCACTGTCAAAAATGCTTAAGTTAAGTCTGAGACAAGTCCACTTTAGCTCATATGAGATATCTGAGCAATCCAGTTCAAACAATATTTCTTTAATTTTTCAAGCTGTTGTGACATCCAGTATTTTAATTAAATCATATCCCCTGTGCACTGTGTTTTATTGATATAACTGCTTTCGGTAAGTAAGAATATTTTTAACATTTGATGAATGTTTATTCATGATGTAAAGGAATATAATTTCTGTAGATTGTTTTAATTTTTTTTTTTTTTTAAATAAAACAGAAGACTCATACGTTTGAACTCTGCTGTCAGTCTGGAATTGTGTCAGGATTTTTAATGGGATTTATTTCACAAATTGGATCATTTCAGCCATTTTAATTCCCAGACGAAGGAAATCATCATGTTGGATTGCAAGTTTGGTTGGTTAGGTTTTTATGTAAATCTTTGTGAAGTAGGATTCAGGTTTAACATGTAATATGGTAAACTATGCAGAGATTAGGAGTGCTCACAGTTTAACTACAGTGGTTGCTTAAAGGCTAAAATGAAATTCATACGAGCATGTTACTGACTCTGCAGGTCCACTGTAAGGAACATGATGTTTAGAGGAAATGCATTAAGCATACTTTCTACCATCACAGCTGTTACAAAATACGTTTTCATAAAAAGCTAGTAGACTATCCTGGACAACAACATGTATAATGGATGTGCTTTAGGCAAGCACATACTGTACATAATCCATATTAAGCACCCCCCCCACCCCCGGGAAAAAAACCCAAAAAAAAAACCAGTATTATCTTTGCCTTAAAAGAGTCTTCGACTGTTATGACCATGTGCCACATTTCTTTTTAAAACATAGAGCTAAAATGCTGGGAGTCAGCTAAAAATCTTGTTTTCATTTTTCATTTTCAGCACCATGGCTTTAAGAGGAAGTAAATGTTATTTCCTGTAATAGACTATTAATCTAAGGTGTGCATTACTTCAAAGAGCCTGTAACGTTTTCCTCTGACAGAAAAGCCTGGCTAAGGCAGTCCATCCAGGATTTCCCATTTTTGGGATTACAGAATTTAACGCAATTTTAAATTCAATTTTTCAAAATTACGACGGATTGTCCGCAGATTTGGGTCTAAGACGCGTCATGTGATGTCATCACAATACTCATTCAGTCGATTCATGTGTTTCAAACATGAGTACAGATAAAAAGGCCCCATAGACCTATATAAACATCACTGCGAAAGACTGTGCAAAACAATTTTGTGCAATTGCAATTTCGCCAATTCGAGTAGTTTTCCGCAAAAAAACAATCACAAAATAACTGGAAAATCCTGTACGGACTGAGCTATGG
>JAFFST010053325.1:270444-293868 GCA_022414735.1 Noturus placidus
TTCCAGTGTCAGAGGCGAGTTGGATCCTACTGCTGAGATTCACCCAATAATTATTGGCGCAGCGTCTGGCAATCGTTTGAGCTGCACTGCAAGCAGCTTTCAGAGCACTTAATGATTTTGTGCTGGGGTCTTGCTTGTACTTCAGGAGCGCTATGCATTTGGCTTGGAGGATGGGTTCCAGTATAGCAAGATGTTCCTCAAACCAATCCGTATTTCGCCTTGTCTGCTTGCCAAAGGTATTGATGGCTGAGTTGAAAATGGCGTTTCTGATGTATGCCCACTTTGTCTGCATGCTTCCATCTGGTGTATCGTGTAGGGACTGTTCAAGGCTGTGTTGAAATAATTGAGTGAGCTCTGGGAGGGATGTCTTGGCAGAGTTAATGCGTAGGTGGCACTTTTTTCTGAGTCCATGTATCTTTTTAGGGCGTAATCTGACCTTGCTGGATACCAGCGAATGATCTGTATCACAGACTGCACTATGGTGACTGGGTGTGATGAGTACTGAATTTAGGAGAGCTCGTCTAGTGATGACGAGATCCAGTTGGTGCCAGTTTAGAGACCTTGGCTGTCTCCATGATACTTTGTGTAATGGTTTTGTAAGAAAGAATGAGTTTGTGATACAGAGATTGTGATATGAGCAAAGCTCCAGTAGTCTTTGGCCACTGGCATTCATTTTTCCAATGCCATGACAGCCGAGGCATGCGGGCCACGCATCGTGGTCAGCCCCAACCCTTGAATTGAAGTCTCCCTACAGTAACATGTGCTCAGAGCTGGGGATTTTACAAATAATATTATGAAACTCTTCATAAAACTGATCATGAATCTCCGGGGGTGAGTGGAGTGTTGGGGCGTAGACACTCAAGATGTTTACATGGCCAGAAGCTGTGAGCAATCTCATGAGTAGGATCCGCTCAGTGCCTGCAGTTGGTGGTTCTACCATGCCAAGGAGTGTGTTTTTGACGGCGAACCCAACACCATGTTGCCTTGGTTCATTTTGCTGTCTTCCTTGCCAATAGAAAGTGTAATCACTCTCTCGTAGTGAGCTACTGCCAGCAAGCCGGGTCTCCTGCAGTGCTGCAATATCGACATGTAATCTCGCCAACTCCCGGTCGATAACTGCAGTCTTTCGGATGTCCTCAATCTGCAGTAGATCTTCGGAGAGTCCAGAACACATTGTACGTACATTCCAGCTTGCAAAATGAAGGGCTGGAGCCTTCTTTTGTTTTGTTTTGTCTGGTGCAAGTTTTGCAGCCCACTTGTCTGGTAATGAGCCATAAGCTCCAAGCACCCATTGGAGCAGGTGAGCCGTGGCGGGAAAGCACCTTATTGGCCGGGGGCTGCCCAGCTTGAGGCGGGCGGTAGCTATCCACTGGGGTGCAATGACCCCTCCCACCGACGATGGCAACCCGTGGCGCCCAATTTTTTCGCCAATCTAAAATGAGCTTATAACCCGTGACTGCTGCCATTCGTGTTTCATGGCCACGATTAGATGGCCGAGGAGTGTCCTCTCCCCGTTTGACCTCTAGTTTGCGCAAGAGCCCGGGCAAGTTTTTTCTCGAAATCCTGGGTTGCCCATGCATTTGGTACCAGTTTGGCTGCAGGGGCTGCCGGGAATGTGTTGCAGTGCGTCACAAAACCGCCTAAGGGGCCCCACTCCTGATTTTCTGTCGGGGTTTACCCCCTTAGCCATTGACTCTCCCAAGACACTCACAAGGCAGTGAGAAAACCACGTAACCCTGGGAGGGGCCCTTTACCAGGTACTGACAGCCGGGCCAGCTGTGCCTGGGACTCGCATAAGGCAGGGTCGCCACTCCCTGAGGTAGTTTTACCATAAACTACCCGCTACCCAGCACCACCAAATGTCCATGGTTGTATCCTGCCTCAGTACATATCATTTTGTTTAAAAGCATGAGCAAATATACTGGATTTGTGTTATTTTTTAGACTATGTAAGATATTACAATACTATAAATATGTTTACAATGGTTTACCCTAAATGTATTTAAAGTACTTTATTGGCAACCCTGTTGCCAGTAAATTACTGTTTAATTTACAGTACATTTTTAAGAGTGTAGCACTGCTGCAGCCACATTTAATCACCCTGCAGGATTGGTCTCTTTGGCTTTCATTGTTGCTGATATAAGCCATAAAAAAAACAATTTTTTTTTCTTCATTTAATGATTGCAGGAAATTATTTTTAAAAAAAAAAGAAGAAGAAGAAGCTGGGTTTAGTCTTTTCCCTGAGACGT
Source organism: Noturus placidus (assembly GCA_022414735.1). Lineage (NCBI taxonomy): Eukaryota > Metazoa > Chordata > Actinopteri > Siluriformes > Ictaluridae > Noturus > Noturus placidus. The sequence continues at coordinate 272,693 of JAFFST010053325.1, forward strand.
ACCTGATACAGTAAAATGCTTCCGAAACACTTTAAGTGTTAATTTGCCTGATTTTTAGTGTATAATGCATCATTCTTGTCCCCAGAACGTTACAAAACAAAATGACATCCTACAAAAGTGTATTTGTCTTTCATTGAGCGTTCCAAATAGAAAGCTAAACCTTAATGTTCCACAAAACAACCCCTTAAACACTGTATGTAGTTACAAATTAACAACGTTAAATGTTTCATAACTGAATTTGAAGTCTTATTTGCTGTTTGCCATTAATATTTCATTAATCCTAGTCTATCAAAACTGTCCATCAGTTGGTCCATTCAATAAATGGCAACTGTGAAGCAATTGTTTTTCTGCACTTCAGTTTGGAACAATTCTACAAACAGTCGTGGGTTTCAGTTGTTTCATTTGGACTGTTCTTTCCTTGGGCAAAGTGCCCAGCATCACTCTCTCCTGTGTGTGTTCTGTCTAGAGCTAGAAAAGAAAATTTAGCAAACTGTTTTTTATTATTTACAGCTTCCAGCTTGTGTGTGTATAAAGTTTAACCACATAGGCAGAATAACATTCTCAAATACACAGCCTTCAGTGTACTATGAAATCTACTCATTAGATTTGATCTGAAGGATCCGCTAAGGCATGTTTTGCAATTTGGTTGTTATTTTAAGCAGATAGTTTCCATGGAAGTTTAGTGGAACACAGTTAGAGCACATCATGTCGCATTTCTAATGTTAGTGTTTCCTCATACAGCACACAAAAAAACAGGCCTTTGAGGATGCGTTTAATGTGTCTGTGGAGACGACATGCAACAGGTGCAAACCCAGCTGCTTCACATGAACTAAGAGAAGGACCCCTTTGAACATCCTTCACTGTTATAGCACAAACATATAACAGGAAGCTAATTCCTCTGACCATACTTCAAAGGGAGCATGATGAAGGCACTATTGAACACCTAAGCATAACTGACACACACAGGTTATGCCCCTGAAATAGATATGCAACGCTGCAGAAATGTAGCATGCATTGTAATGAGATTATAAATAATAGGATGTAACTGAATACGAATACATTATTCTGAATGAACTGAAAATGTGTTCTAAACAGATACAAATACAGACATGAATAGGAGGTGCACTATTCAGAAAGGTTCACATGCCATCTGGTTGAGACTAGTGGTGTGCATCTGTATGATGCAACACAATAAATTACATGAGTGGTCAGATATGAAGCTAGTTGAGAAAAACAAGCAGTCTGATATGAAGCTCATGAATGAGAGCAAGTGGTCAGATATGAATCTTGCAGGACAAAGAAAGACCACATTCATTAATGTAGATGGATGTAAGGAGTTTATCCTCATATTGAAAGCTATTTATATAACCTATACTCGCACTCATTCCTGCATTTTAGATTCACACAATATACTATATAGAGTACACATAAGGGGAACAAAAACCCTGTATGTTAGGAAAAGATGTCAGTAAACCAGTGGCAATTAACATTGAAAAGTTAAAACAAGTATGTCAAATTATAACATTTGCAACATTTGCATTGAAAATGTGTTGAATAATCAAGTTGCCAGATCATGTCTAACAAGTAAGGGTAGGCTATTGTTAACCCTTCTTTTTCAGTTTTTTAAATCATTTTGTCTGTGTTAATGCAAACAGCATTAATTTAGCAAGAGGTGTGTATTATTTTTTTTATATATATATATTTCCCCCTAGTTTGCTTGCATACATCTATTTTAAACTAGGTAAATAATATAGTTACACTCAGGAACTTAAGGACAAAAATGTCCCCATTGATACCCATTCAAACTGCAATATTTAATCCCCATGATGGTTAAGCATGAAATTATGCATTCTGTATTTAATAGGCTTTTATTTTATTTCAAAACATTGAATTTTGAAAAGAATTGTGTAATATTTTCTCATGTTTAGCCTTTGGGGAAAATACATTCTTTTCATTTTTTTCCGATTCTGCTGTATTTATAGAGTGCTGCAGACCAACTGAATAAATTATGCAGCTATAATTGTGTGGGTGTTTGTGTGGATATCAAAGTTGTGGTTTGTATGTGTGTACTGAAAATTTTGTACTGGACATCACAAATTCCACCCCATGTATATGAGTCAAAGAAGCTTACTGAGCTTTGAAAATATTTGCATTGTGTAAAGAAACCGGTGTTTAAAGGGTTAAAATTTTGAAAATGAATGAATGTTTGGTAATTATGATGAGAATTCATGCTGGTCAGTGAAAGTGGAAAAAAATATTAATACATAATATTTATATGACAGTTTTTTGATATGGACATTTTTGTCCTTTATGGACCTGAGTGGTAGGTTATTGTTTTTTTTTTATTTTTAAATCTGACACTGCATAAAAAATATGAATGCAGCAAAATTAAAGTTGTTGTTAATCATTGATATATCAAAGACTGTAATAATCAAATAAATATATATATATTTTTAAATAAAAACATCTGCTCCCTGGGATAGGCTCCAGGTTCCCCGTGACCCTGAGAAGGAGTAAGCAGTAGAAGATGGATGGATGGATGGATGGATGGATGGATGGATAAAAACATCTGTGGCAATATGTAAACAAACCAGCATTTAAAGGGTTACAATTCTGAAAATGAATGAATGTTTGGTAATTATGATTAGAACTGATGCTGGTTAAAAAAAATCGACATCAACTATAAATATATTTAATATTGTTATGACAGTTTTTTACATGGGCATTTTTGTCTTATATGGACCTATGTGTAACATTTTTAAATTGACGCACAAGGGTTAATCCAACTGATCCAGAAACAAATGACATTTTGCTGATATAGGCTATTATTTGTCATCGATTGGCAAGTTTGAAATGTTTGTAGTCAACCATTTGACTTATCAGCCAGTAACTTTGAGTGCTGACCCTCCTCCACAAGTAAGCATGTGCTTTATACCTGTCCTATTTGGTCTGACATGAAGAAATCTCAAAACATATAAATAGAATAGCTTTATTTGTATTTTTTTTTTTATGAGAAGATGGCAAAGCTTTACAATCCTCTTCAGATGTATGTAATGTAGACATAAATCCTACTTTATCCTTAATGTTTATTTTTTTTCCCCACATATGAAAATCAAACGACCGGCTCATGTATGATCATCCATCCATTCATCCTCTATCACGTACTCCTTTATCAGGGTCACGGGGAACTTGGAGCCTATCCCAGGAGGCATCGGGCACAAGGTGGGGCACACACGGCCCCTGCGTGACTCGAGCCCTGGACCCTGGCGGTGTGAGGTGAACATGCTAACCACTAAGCCACCGTGCGCCTCATGTATGATCAATTTGCTGGAAATCGCATGATCACGGCAAATAGTGCCATTACTGAATAGCGTTTGTCCCCCAAATTCAAACTGAACAAGAAATTTCTGTGTTAGTGTGGACACCACAGTCCACCACCCTGTCTCCACTATTGCTGCTCATAAAAAATAACAATTGAAATACATTGTTATTTTCCTCCAGACTGCTTATCATAACAGACCAAATATAATTTCAGAAGCATTCTATTTTCCTTTTTAAAAGGACTTCTTCATAGTCCTAATTCATTTTATGTGAAATTCCTAAAGCACCTGAATTGATAGAGACAGCTGTAAACATACTAAGACACTTTTTCTACAAACACACTGAGACACAACCCCTCGGAGGAGTTGGACAATAGTTTGTGCTGTGCTGCTCTCGTGCAAGATTAAAAAGGTGTCTCATTCAGTTCACTGTACACAGGCTAAGCTCAAATGAGGTTTGTAATTAGGGTGTTGAATAATTTATGCAACAGCCAACATCTGGCCAACGTTCCACTGCAGCTCAGGGCACCACACACTCCGTGTATTATTTAATATAATTTGGTCTGGGAAACATTTGAAATTAATGGGAATTTTCTTATGCAGTCCACTTTATTGTGACGAATTCAAAAGGAGAGCCCAGTCATTCTGACCGTGACATACTGTACATTTTTCATTTTCTAAGTTGAAATTCAATTACATGTTAAACATGTGCAATCTTTGCAAACCACAACATACAAGTAACTGGCATTTTTAATAGTCACTGTGTGCATTTATTATGCATTTGTGTTTTGTCTGCTGATAGAATCATGAAATTATAAGATGTAAGTTTTGCAAGATATTATATATAATATATAAATGATAATATATAGTGGTATAAATATGCTATCAGGGCTAAGCCTCCCTGTCTTCAAAAGATATCATCCATCCATCCATCCATCTTCAACCGCTTACTCCTTTCCAGGGTCACGGGGAACCTGGAGCCTATCCCAGGGAGCATCAGGCACAAGGCAGGGTACACCCTGGACAGGGTGCCAGTCCATCGCAGGGCACAATCACATACACACATTCATCACAAATACATCACCGAACTTGTGTTAAGCATGGGCGAAACCAAGTGCACAATTGGAGGGGGGGGCACACCGATTTTCCTTAACAAACGTGAATATATTAAAAAAGAATAGACATGAATAAATAGATAAATGAAATAAATATTTTCTCCTATATATTAGGGGGGACAGATTGGTATTTCCTCAACATTGGGGGGGTCGTGCGTGGTTACGCCCATGAATACAGTCATGGTGGAATGGAAAATATTGTGCATTCTGGAGATTCAGTCTAAAATTGCATGTATTGATAATGGATGCCAGAGATGGAGAACAGAATAGACACTGAAAATGACGTGTATTGTATGCTTCAATAAGCAGCTGAAATGGAGAATGCTATCCTGTCATATTTCCTGATCCATACCTTTGTGGTAGATATATGTTATGTTACCTAAGATTGCTATTAAAACTGTTTTACTTGTTGATTTAGATGACGCTGGCACGTGTGACCACTCAATGTGAAAGAATTTATGTCTGAACTGTACATTTAGTGTTGTTGTTGTTTTTTAAACAAAAGAATCACAACCCCTTTTATTTAATATCACAACCAACTGTCCAGGTCCACAGTTAATCATCAGCCTCACCATCATCATCACCCGATCAGTAGCTGTACCAGGGATTTGTTAACCCCACATATTTAGTGATATTAAAATATAAAGATAGCTTATTGTTGTTATTTATGTATTGGTTTATTGTTAAGAATGGACTACTTGTTTGTATTTTGTTTGTTACAGATTGCATCACATTTGGAATGTTTTTTGACCCTTCTTGTCAGATGTACTGTAAATAAAATGTAATTGAATTGATGAGAGGCAGAACGCCTATTGACTAAACACCCAGTAATTAATTTATTAGTGCTATCATGTGAGAAAAATACTTCACTGTCTTCACTGTGAAGTTCCTAGCACTTCAGCAGAAGCATGTTGCTTTTGCTGAGAATTCCCATCAAGGTGATCCCTCATTTGTGATCATGTTAAACCTCCCAAATAGGATAACTCATAGGCTTCTTTGTTTCAGTGTCAAACACAGCCATAAAGGATACAAGTAGTAGAATTACAGATAAGCATGTGAATAGAAATCATAACTAATGGAAACCTGAAGAATATCTATGCATGAGAAAAGTAATTTCCGTCCTATGTTGCTCTTGCTCTAGTAGGATTCAGACATTGGCATTTTTATTGAAGTATTTTCTGCAAACTTGGTATAAAACCATGAACAAAGATGGTTTGAGACTACCATAAATATGGTAATGTAAACCAGTATGGAAATATCCATCTGCATCAATATTTCTTTTGTTTTTTTTTTTAAACTTGTTTGGGCTTCCTAAAAAGGCACTGCTTCCCAGTGATGCGTCACAGTAGCTGTGAGAATGTGAGTGTTTGTTTGTTTTCTCATCAGACAGAAAAGAACACAGGGATCCTCTCTTTCCCCATCAATAACATCAATTGGTTAGCCATTGTGAGCATCTGCTAGGCAGAATAGACAGTGAGTCTGTAGGATTCTCCTTTATTTACAGTGAACCATTTTAACAAGGCTAATCAACCTCATCAGAATAAATGTAATGCTTGAGAAAGTGATTCTCTTGGATTCATATAAATGAAGTCATAATAAAAGCAACAGCCGCTAAACCTGTCCCTCATCCTAATGGTAATCATGTATGACTTATTATAATAGGTCGCTAATGTCAAAGAATGGTATGTTTTCACCTTCACCCTCCTGAAATGATGGCCACATCATGTAGTAAAAAGGATAGACCTACTGTGTGTTCAGACAATATCTAGAATTATGCTTTGAGGTGTTTTGTACCCTAGCTTTGCATTTATTCAAATGTAAATCACGTTTTAGTTTCCTGAAAATCTTTGAATTAACAATTTTGCACGTGTCTGACCCTCTGACAACTTGAAATTGTTCTCATTTAAAAAATTTTTTAAAAATACAGACTAGAATATGATGTATAAACTAACATTTACATATTTGATCAATATGCTTGAGTCTGCATGGCTCCTGTTCTGTACAGTTTAAAGCAGTGTGTGATCTGTTGTAGGTCATGAAAAGTAAAAGTTAAGACCTAGGAAAACATTTCTGAATATCTTTGCTTTTCTAATAGTCATAATTAGAAATCCTTTTACTCTAGGAGTCTGTTGTTACATTTGTGCAAAAAGACACAGTCACACAGAGTATATACTGTATGTATGTAATTCAACTGAATAGAGATGTTAATGTTAAAAGCAATGTAACAGATATGATAACAGATATATGCTAACTATTATTAAACTAACAGTGGATTTAAAACCTTCAATCATAATTTTAATGTTTTTTTTTTAATCTTGTGATATATATACAGTATCTCACAAAAGTGAGTACACTTCACATTTTTGTAAATATTTGATGATATCTTTTCATGTGACAACACTGAAGAAATGACACTTTGCTACAATGTAAAGTAGTGAGTGTACAGCTTGTGTAACAGTGTAAATTTACTGTCCCCTCAAAATAACTCAACATACAGCCATTAATGTGGAAACCACTGGCAACAAAAGTGAGTATATCCCTAAGTGAAAATCTCCAATTTGGGCTGAATTAGCCATTTTCCGTCCCTGGTATCATGTGACTTGTTAGTGTTACAAGGTCTCAGGGGTGAATGGGGAGCAGGTGTGTTAATTTTGGTGTCATTGCTCTCACACTCCCTCATACTGGTCACTGGAAGTACAACATGGCACCTCATGGCAAAGAACTTCTGAGGATCTGAAAAAAAGAATTGTTGCTCTACATAAAGATGGCCTAAGCTATAAGAAGATTGCCAAGACCCTGACACTGAGCTGCAGCACGGTGGCCAAGACCATACAGCGGTTTAACAGGACAGGTTCCACTCAGAACAGGCCTCGCCATGGTCAACCAAACAAGCTGAGTTCACATGCTCAGCGTCACTTCCAGAGGTTGTCTTTGGGAAATAGACATATGAGTGCTGCCAGCATTACTGCAGAGTTTGAAGGGGTGGGGGGGTCAGCCTGTCAGTGCTCAGACTATATGCCACACACTGCACCAAATTGATCTGCATGGCTGTTGTCCCAGAAGGAAGCCTCTTCTAAAAAGGATGCAAAAGGAAGCCCACAAACAGTTTGCTGAAGACAAGCAGACTAAGCACATGGATTACTGGAACCATGTCCTGTGATCTGATGAGACCAAGATAAACTTATTTGGTTCAGATGGTGTTAAGTGTGTGTGGCAGCAACCAGGTGAGGAGTACAAAGACAAGTGTGTCTTGCCTACAGTCAAGCATCATGGTGGGGGTGTCATGGTCTGGGGCTGCATGAGTGCTGCCGGCACTGGGAAGCTACAGTTCATTGAGGGAACCATGAATGCCAACATGTACAGTGACATACTGAAGACTGGGCCACAGGGCAGTATTCCAGCGTGATAACGACCCCAAACAAGCTGAGGGTGAAGGTGACGGACTGGCCAAGAATGTCTCCAGACCTAAACCCTATTGAGCATCTGTGGGGCATCCTCAAATGGAAGGTGGAGGAGCACAAGGTCTCTAACATCCACCAGCTCCGTGATGTCATGGAGGAGTGGAAGAGGACTAAAGTGGCAACCTGTGAAGCTCTGGTGAACTCCATGCCCAAGAGGGTTAAGGCAATGCTGGAAAATAATGGTGGCCACTCCAAATATTGACACTTTGGGCCCAATTTGGACATTTTCACTTAGGGGTGTACTCACTTTTGTTGCCATTGGTTTAGACATTAATGTCTGTGTGTTGAGTTCTTTTGAGGGGACAGTACATTTACACTGTTACACAAGCTATACACACCACTTTACATTGTAGAAAAGTGTCATTTCTTCAGTGTTGTCACTTTAAAAGATATAATCAAATATTTACAAAAATGTGAGGGGTGTACTCACTTTTGTGAGATAACTGTGTGTGTGTAGATATATATATATATATATATATACACACACACACACAGAGTATATATACTTTGTACAGTATAAAGACATGCCATGAAAAAGGATGAACAGTGATTTCAAATGCAAATTTGGTCCCATGGCTATTTATACCACAATTTTTATTTTGTTCTTTGTCCATTTGTGTCACAGACAGACAGACAGACAGACAGACAGACAGAGAGAGAGAGAGAGAGAGAGAGAGAGAGAGAGAGAGAGAAGAGTGTCTACTTGTAGCCACGGCAAAAATACCTGTATTTTATCATGCCAAGCTTAAAATGTCATTCATTATGGTGGCATTATACTGTATCTCATGAAAACCAATACCTTCATTATCAATCTTTTCACATTCTTTGATAGGAATTTCTTGTGAAAATTAAAGTGCCATTATGCTTAACCTTCATACTTTAATACAAGAGTCACCTCAGAGTGCAGTTAAGCTTTCCAAGGTAACAATCCAGGAGGTGTGAATAAAAGCCAAGGAACGATGAAAGGTCATTGCCAGTGTTTGATCATCATATTTAGATAGTGAAAGAGAAAGACTTCAAAGTATAATTCCACTTTAAAAGATCACTAAAACCTGCTTTACTCTGATCTAAATCAACCCTGTCCTTTCTGTGACTTGCATTGCTAATATTGCTAATAGAAGGAAAGATGAATTTACTTAAGCAGGAGTCAGTGTGAAACTCATTTTGACCTCACTATAAGTGGCAATATACATGGAAATTGAATTAATCATTTTGGTTCTATAAAGATAGTAACCAATTACTATGGTTTATTAGAGAGGTCCATAACAGGCACGCAGCATGGATGGTCCTTATGATAATTTTTGATGTGTAGCCTTATTATGACCTTCATGACACAGAAATGGCTGGTATGGTGGTACAGCAGGTAGTGTTGCCACCTCAAAGCCAGGGTCCCTGGTTCAATCCTGAGCTTGGGTTACTGTGTGTGTGAAGCTTCACATGTTCTCCTTGTGTTCATGTGAGTTTCCGACCACCTCTCAAAAACATGGCAGTATATGGACTGGTTACTATACATTTTTCTTAGATTTGAATGAGTGTGTGCAAGCTGCCATGTGATTGACTGGTTTCCAATCCAGGGTGTTTTCCTTCCTCACACCCGGTGTTCTGGGGATAGGCTCCAGATCTAAAGCAACCCTGATCAGATGCCTAATAAACCATCATTCTGAGGCAGTGTATATATGTTTAGGGAACATTTCGAAATGTTGTTTTTGAATGTTGTAAATTTGAAATATGTAGTTGTCTAATTAAATACATCTGAGCACTCAAGATTTATGTGTGAATGAAATCAGTAGGTGATGTAAAAAGTAATTTCCATCCATCTTCCACCACTTACTCCTTTTCAGGGTCACAGACAACCTGGAGCCTATCCCAGGTAGCATCGGGCATAAGGCAGGGTACACACTGGACAGGGTGTCAGTCCATCACAGGGCACAATCACACACACTCACACACCCATTCATACACTACGGACACTTATTCAGATATGCCAATCAACCTACCATGCATGTCTTTGGAATGGGGGAGGAAACCAGAGTACCCGGAGGAAACCCCCACAGCATAGGGGGAACATGCAAACTCCTCACACACAAGGCCCCGGCAGGACTCGAACCCCGGACGTGTGAGGCGAACGTGCTAATCACTAATCCACCGTGCACCCTAAAAAGTGATTTATTCAATTAAAATAGTGACCACTGACTGACTACGGTATATCATGATCAGCTTATCTTCTTATTCAAATATGAGGCAGACATTCAAAAAGAAAGAAAATGCATATGCAGTTGCAAATAAACATAAGGCTTCTTATTTATCCTTATAGCTGTTTTTATGAATGACCATCTGTGCCAGTGTTATCACATTTATGAGCATCATTACGAAAAGTGATAGTGCCAGATATAGTACATTATTTTGTTTTTATTAACAGATGGGGAAAATAGATTTTCTCCAATTGTTAATGAAAAAAAGAACATCATTTTATAATTAGATACATCACTGTTGTATATAATATGCCCTTTGAATCTTTTTGCAATGCATATCTTAACTAAGTTTAGATATGAGTGTATTGTTGTATTATACTTTACAAAGTCAGACTTATTTTATTGAACATTTTGCTAATGTATTTTGCAAAGAAAAATAGCTTTCCACTTGCTTTAAGTCTTCAGTGTGTATTTGCAGTTGCTGCTGCTTACCATATCAATATAAAGCTGGCTAGGCAGAGACAAATTAGCAATAACCCTCAGCTGGAAAATGAGTATATTTCTATCCCCAGAAGTGTTACTTTCTCAGACCTGTCAGAGGGAATGAGAGCCATTAACAGAGCCCACTCTGGTCACAGTCATTTTCCTTTTCTGATTCAGTCCTGCATTGGCAAGCATATGTCTGTGCTAATTGCTTTGTAGCTCCACTGAGGTCTGGAATGTGAATTGGTCTGCAGCTAAACTTGGAACTGACAGTTTGCCTGCCACCCAGTCTGATTATTTATCTCAAGAGCCACTCAACTGTACAGCCAAAGGCAGGTTAATCCTCTTAGATCACACAGGAACAAAAGTATTACAAAATGATTAAAATACTAAAGATCCAAATACATAAATCCATTTGGATTGATATTTAAAGCTCCAATTTTATCCCATTCTTAAAGTGCAATACTAATGAGGAAGAGCAATTTTGTTGGAAGTTCTGTAAGTCATGGAATAGTACAACTGCTCAAACAGACCCTGAAGCAGTCAGATTTCTCAACACCCTGCTGCCTCCCAATGCTCACCTGGGCTAGTCAAGCACCTAACCCAGTAAGACTCAGTTCCACTGCACAACCTATAGCTGCATCAGTCACTTTGATATTACGGAACTCATTTTTGCTGACAATATTACTGTTATACTTATTGCTGGTACACTACACAATAGTTTACAGTTTACATCTTATGTTCTGTGTTTTTTTTTTTCGTCCTCTCTATTTATTGTTCTGTTCTATGTATTTATTGTCTTGCGCTCGTCTCACACTGTTGTGTATTTGCCCTTTGTTTAGTCTTGCGTACTGTTCTGTGTTGCACAATGGTCCTGAAGAAACGACATTTCATTCCAATGTATACAAGCTGTAGAGATAAATGACAATAAAAACCACTTGTCTTGACTTGATTCCTAACATTTGTTATATTATTATCATTTGAATTGGTGAAACAATTGTAAAGCCTCTTTTCGCACCTTTTCTACTTGATGGCCGGCCTAGACATGGCAAACATAACTCCGGTCCTCTGTATCTGAAGTGCAGCCTGATTTTAATGATTTTCTTGCATGAATTTACTCACTAAACCTGGCAATGAACAAACGCATTGAAGCAAGCATGCAGTACAATTGAGCTGGACAGACAGGAGCACTTCAGAGGCAGCTTGTCTAGATTTGGCAATGGTTACTTTAATTTCACAACCCAGCAAGAGTTGTTTTTAAATTGTGCCGCCTTCAGGACAGCACAAATCTATCTCCAGAAACCACTGAAATGTGAGAACAGATTCTAATTAGCAAAGAGGATCAAAATTCAATCAGCACAATCCCCCCATGTCACAATGAACACTCTCCCTTTGATTCCCCATCACAATTCAGACTCAGAAGGTTGAGATAGGTCATGCAGAGAGGCAGGATAATGAATGGCAAAGTGTCACCAGGGATAAAGTGAAACAATATTAGCATTTAAAGCATGAATGTTCACTGCTATAAGCCTTCTAATTTATAGACTGTGCATTAAAAAGAGATCAACAAATTCCAATTACCCTTGTGGATCTGAGTCATTGAAGGGATTGATGTTATTTATCCATATATTATACTCAACATGAGACAAATATGCAAGAGACAAAAGATATAAAGACAGACTGAAATTGCTAACTGCTTAGTCAATTTGTGGAGGATAAGTGATCTAACTGTCAGACTATAACTGTTCGGTAATGAAAAGAGACTGCATAAATGCAAGTGTCACGTCAGTAATGATATCTAAGCTAATCCTCAAAAATTTTTGGCTTGATTACTTTTATTGCATTTCTGCCTAACTAGCAATATCTCATGCCATAGGTAATGTTTCGCCATACTCAATATGTTCTGGGCTGGAAATGCACCTGTTAATCAATATTAGTGCATGTAAGTGGAGTGAGGTGTTTTGCTTTAGAAAGTGTGCTGTGAATAAAGCTATATTTTTGACAAACATATTATGATCCAATGGCACAGTGGTGGGTAGTGTAGCTGCCTCACAGCGCCAGGGTCTCTGCTTTCATCCTGAACTTAGGTTACTGTCTGTGTGGAGTTTCACATGTAGTCATTGTGTGTTTCCTCCAGGTCCTCTGTTTTTCCTTCAGGTGCTCTAGAAACCCACTGTGGGCTTCCACCAGGTTCTCAGGTCTTCTAGCACATCAAACCCAGTTTGAGGCCTCAAGATCCACTGCAACCCTGGCCAGGAGCAAGCTATTATTGAAGATGAATGAATATTTTGATCAAAGATGCTTGTTGCCCATGCCCATGGATTCCTTCAAACTATACCTGGACTGAGCTTTGGACAACTAATCCAGTTGTCATTCTCTAATGGCAAAGCGGTTCTATAGTGCCATAAAAAGAAAGATTACTTTGCTTTAATAGTAATTCAAATAAGCATTTAATTTTTTATTAGAAGTCATGAGAAATGTACAATGCATGCTACTTCCTATTAGTCAATTCATCGTAAAATGGAAATATATTACTTTGCAGTTAATATCCAGATAAGATGCCATTTTTTAAGCATCTTTTCTGCACTCTGCATGATTTTCTCTTCAGATACGCTCAAATAGGCAAATGCCAGCATAGAGTCTAATTAGAAAATTAGAGTCTGGATGACAGACTCCTTATAAAATACTCATCTGCCACACATGCACAAACACACACACACACACACACACACACTTCTCCTCACAGTGCGCACTTCACTAAACTTCCATTCTTTGCTGACTAATTAATTACTTATCTACTTTTGTCCCATTTTTTTTTTAGTAAGCTGCATTTGTGCATGTGGATTATAGTATCCTGCGGCCACTTATTTATTACAACAAGATCTTACTGGAGAGGAAAAATGAAAATTTTTTTAAATTACAGTTAGGTGATATGATACCATGATGATATGTAAGGAGTAAAACACAGCAGGGTGTGCTGATTTTTTCCCCTAAAACCATATCTCCTCTAGTGTGTTGTCTTCTTATATCACAGCAATTTACCAGCGATTACAATTTTTTATATATATTAATGAATGACACATCATACTTTTTAACCGTTCATAGTTGAATTTAATGTTATGGAACCTCAACAAAATAAGTTTTTTTTAAGAAAAAAATTAACAAGGGAGCAGGATGGCTTAGTGGTTGGCATGTTTGCCTCGCACCTCCAGGGTTGAGGATTCGATTCCTGTAGCAGCCCTGTGTGTGGAGTTTGCATGTTCTCCCTGTGCTTTGGGGTGTTCGTCCAGGTAACAAAGTCCAAAGACATGTATTGTAGGCTGATTGGCATGTCCAAAAGTGTCTGTCATGTAAGAACATGTGTGTGATTGTGCCCTGTGATGGATTGGCACCCCGTCCAGGGTGCCTTGTGCTTGATGTTCCCTGAGATAGCCTCCAGGTTCCCTGCAACACAATAAGGATAAGCGATACAGATAATGGATGGATGTAAGGAAATTTTAATAACATTAAATACAGCTTCCTGATACTGGTGACATAAATGTTAAAGTAACATTTGTTAAATAACAAATCAAATTATCACCAACCTTAGATAATGTGAAGCATTTTGTTGTACACGTTGCGTGAGTTGTTACTTACTACAGAAACAATAACTTATTAGGGCAAGCACATTTATATTTCAAAATAAATAAATAAATCTCTGAACTATTATTGTTCTCCTGCAATGTGGCTCTAGGTTCTTGTTGCAAAAATAAAAAACCCTACACAAAACAAATATATATATATATATATATAAATCGTATGTATCATCATATGATATTTTTACTATAGCACCTGCTCCTAGTTTAAAGGTCTAATGGAAACAATTTCTCAAAGCAGTGCATTAAACATGACAATGTGTGAAAGGTGATAAGGTTAGTGACCATAATTGGCATAATTGGCTGCTAAGTCGCTTTGGATAAAAGTGTCTGCTAAATGAATAAATGTAAATGTAAATGAGTGTTTGCAGTCAGCTATAAACTAGACATCAAGTATATTCATTACAGTAAAGGTATATTCATCCTTTTGTTACTGACTTACTAGAAAATGGCTTGTATTTGTCTTTTGTCACTAATTTGCTCTAAAGAGAGCCACTGTGTTTCTAATCAGTCTCTTTTTTGAGTATTACAGTATATCAGATGTGCTGACAGATGGGAGAGAAAATGATTAAGCTCAAAAAGGATATCAGTATAATTCTTCATGAAAACAAGAACATTGGCTTGATCTCTCTTTTCAAAAAAAAAAAAGAAAGGAAGACTTTCAAAAATCTTTATTTTTTCCACCTGGGACTGTTCTGCAGTTTTGCTATCAATCTTATTATCTACAGTACAGTATATTAAAAAAATAAAAGTCACTTCCACAAAATTCATTTCCTCATAAAAGTGCGGATTTAACGCAAATGATAAGAGACTACTTATTAGCAAATTATCTAAATCATCTACTTAAAACCCTTTTGGTGCCTGCAGTTCTGTATTAGCCATCTCCCTCTAACAACACTGGAGTCTCTTGCTGCAAATTTTCCACAATTAATCTCTGATTGGCAACGCACCAAGACATTTCCATTCTAATTATATAATAGTTGGGTGCTTTGTCTTGTAGTATTGCATGAGATTTGTAATTGTTATGTATAATACTGGCTCTGTAATCTCTTCTTCTCAGGTCCTTTACTCTTCAGCACTGGGCTTCTGTTCTACAATAATAGTAATAGACCATGTTGTGTTGATAATTATTTACCATGAAGATTAGGACTGGTGTGCTCAGCATTCTCAGTGCCCTTTTAAAAGCATCTAGTCCTAGCATATGAGCCATGCATTCACTCTCTTATTGCACTAACCAAACCCTATTTATCTGAGACTATCAATGTCTCACCCATAAAACAACAGATATCTCTCTAAATATGACTGATAGAAAATGTATTTTCTTATAAGATCATTTCCATCATAAGATTACAGACATCTTCCCACCACAATACAGATGTCTCTCCACACAGGATTATAGATGTCGATCCTCCTAAGACTAGAGATGTCTCTCCCTCTAAGACTGTGGATGTCTCTCCTTCTAAGACTGCAGGAGTCTCTCCCCATAAGACTAGAAATGTCTCTTCCCATAATACCATAGATGTCTCTCCTCCAAAGACCACAGATGCCTCTTTTCATAGTCCTATAGATGTCTCCCCTCAAAAGACCAGAGATGTCCTTCCCCATAGTCCTATAGATGTCTCTCCACAAAAGACTACAGATTTAGATGATATCTCCCTTGGTTGCCTTTTATTCTGTGTCTTATTTATTTGATTGTTTTAATGACATAAGGGAGGAGAGTGAAGAATATGAAAGTGCTTAGCAAAATGTTCCACTTATGATGGCTTTAAAATATTTGCATAACCATTACATGTACTTAACCTTGCAATTACGCAAGGATGCCTCAGAATACCTGTTCAGATCATCAGATGTTTAACAAGATTTTAACATGCTGATCATGATGCCTTCATTTATGCTGTTGGCTTTCTGCTGGAAAGCAGAAAATCAACTTATACGTCAAACTGATTTACAGCAAGTACTGTAAATGTAGCTGGTGGGAAAAGGGACAACTTGAAACAACTTCCTAGTTGATTTTTAAAATGTTTGTGGACAGACAAGAAATAGCACTCACCACTCATGACTGTTGAATATGCATTACAATTCATGAACACTTGAATCACAAAAGAATCACAGCACTGATTCAAGTGGCTAGTTTTACCTCTCATGTGATTTTTGCCATTGTACAAGAAAGACAAATACTTAAAATGGCATACAATCATGTTGTGATAAGGCCTTTGGCAATGCATATATTGATGAGAGCTGCCTAATGAGCTTCAACCATGGTGGAAATACAATAATAGAATTGATGAGGGTGTGGAATGACTTGAATGTGTTGGATGGGGATATTATAATTGATAGCCCTTGACACTCACTTTCATTTCAACGTTCATTAGCTTTCTCACATTGACTCATTTGCGGCCTTGCACAATACCATGGTGTTTTTTTTTCTTGGTTTAGGACAGTTATGGCCAAAATGGATTATAAAACTATGCAAGAAAATGATATCACCTGCTATAAAACGCTCATAAAGCTGCCCCTCATTTTCTGTGCATATGTCATTATATTTTATTGGAATATTAATAAAAAGTACTCAATGAGATGTCCAACAATGAAGTTGGCATTAAAACATTAAAATAATAATTACTTGAACATTACCCTGGTGAGTTACACAAGGATGCTTTACAATATACGTTCAAATCATCATATGTGTGTCATAACGAGATTTCAAACTGCAAATGACTGCATCCTCACTTTTTCTGTAGATAAAATCTTTGCTTTTCAAGTATTCTTTAATATAAAAGATTTCCGGATTTTATATGCTGATGTCAACAAAAAAAAACATTATTTTATGATCATATAGGAGTTATGTATTGAAAAAGAATTTATATATATATATATATATATATATATACACACACACACATTTCCATACATAAATCCTGTATGTTTATAAAACATTAAATAATGAGTATCAGTTTGATTCACATTGTCAATAAATTTAAATCTGATTTCATGACTTTAAACACTATAACCTTTTTTCATTGCATTGGCTTTTTTAATGTACTTTAACCCCTACAGCACATTTATTTTAATTGTATATGTATGTTAAGGTGTGAGATAATACTGTAAGGAAGCACAGCTAGTTACAGCTCTGTCAGTGTGCTGGTAGTAGAGTGAGTGTTTCTGAGTGACAACCTCCACTGTGATTGGATCCCTGGTGACAACCTGCAAGAGGTTCATCATGTAGCCTTGGCCCTAATGGGAGATATGTGCAGTACACATGGGTTCTTTCTGTATCCAAGACGATTTCTCTCCTTTTTCATTGACTGTCTAGCCTTGTTCCTTTCTTCCAATTAGGGGTAAGATCCTTATCTTATTTATCTTCTACCAAACGTTCGCCCTTTGAGACTTAACAATGGTGTTGATAACCACCTCCACAGTATCACAGCTTTAGGTAACTGTAAACTGAACTGTTTGACATTGACAACTTGAGATCACAGTGTACTGGTGTGGATTTCACCACGGTCAGAGTGCTAGCTTTATACCAGAGAAGGATGTGCAGTACATATGATGAATGCTTTGGCTTTAGATGGGCTTACAAATTATTCATAAGAAAATGGCTGTCTAGATGCCACAATGTAATTATACTATTTTAGAGTCTTTAATGGGTCCATAGCACTACATAATATTTCTGAGAAAAGATGGACATAGTAATTTAATTACTTTAATAATTTATTGCATCGGTGGTGAATATAAACTTTGGTCACAGAGGCAGACAGCATTCATTAGAGTTATAAACTCATCTCATCCTGCTTTTATTGTGCTACATACATTTTATAGATAAATGGTCAGATTCTTTCCATGCTTGCTTGGGAAATCAATAGCCTCTCAAATTCTAAACCAGGCTCGGGCTCAGTAATCAGGCTTACATTAACTCTACATTCTAAACAGACAGTGATTCTTGAGAAATGATAAACCACGGTTCAAATGCAAGCAGTAGATGAGTGCCATTCAAAACAGATCAAGTACAGTACATGTTTGAAGTCTGGATTCTGACAGGGCCATTCCCAGGTCATTCCAATCTTTCTTGTTTGACTTGGATGTGTACTATGGGTTGCTAATGCTTTGTTGGACGGCGAAGTTGCTCTTTATCTTCAGCTTTCTGACACTGGCCAGCAAGTTCTGTGCAAATATTGCATAATCTTTATCCCGTCTATCATAATTAGAGTCCTGTCCAAGTTGAAGAGAAGCAGACCCAAAGTATGAAGCTACCACCACCATTCTTTACATTTTTCATTTAGCAGACACTTTTATCCAAAGCGACTTACAAATGAGAGCACACTCACACACCAATGGTAGCAGAGCTGCCATGCAAGGTGCTAGCTTGCCATCGGGGGCAACGTAGGGTTCAGTGTCTTGCCCAAGGACACTTCGGCATGTGGAGTCATCCGGGCCGGGATTCGAACCACCAACCCCACGATTAGTGGATTACTGGACAACCCGCTCTACCGACTGAGCCACAGCCACCCTTTACATAGGTATGGCTTCCAGGTTCCAGATCAGGTGTGTTGACATTGTGAAAAACATATATTTTAAAATGAAGTCAGAAAAGATCAACCTTTTCTAATCAGACCATAAAACATTTCCCCCACATTGTTTGGGGTGTGTGAATGCATATTCTGAAAAATGTTAGTAATGTGGGTGCTTGGATGTTCTTCTGCTTTGTGAGAAATGACTACCTGGAGATTGTCACATGAAAAGACTTACCAGTACCTAAAAGAAAATTCCTGCAGCTCCTTTACTGTTGCTGCATCAAGGAAGCGTTCTTGATGAGCCTTATTCATGCCCTATCATTAACTTTATTGCCACATATTCTCCACTGAATACACTAAAATGTGGATTTGCGACAGAACAATATGTACTAGGAATAAATTGATGCCCTCTTTTGTTTTGTACAACTAGCTTGTGCAAACATAATTTGCTGTGATGTCAGAAGTGATGACAGGCACACTTCCCATCTATCCTGGCTCTAAATTATTTGTTTATCATGCTGTGGTGTCACTTTTCCCATCCTGCCTTGGAAACGCTCCACTCCAAGCTGAACGGTTCACTGTCATTCACTGGGGATCCGCCAATCTCATCTCTAATAGCCAAACAACAGCACACACAAACACAAGCAGCACTCACTGGCTCTTCTGTGTGCTCTACACTAGGATATGCTACACAATGATTGGATTGTGTTGACAGAACACAATAATACCTCTGAGACACAATGTGACCTGAACTCACACTTTTTAAGGCTGGAAGCAGCCTAGTCTGAATATATCTCTGTCAGGTATATGCAGTAATAACTGAATGATATCATACGTGACTCTACAGCAGCATAAAGTAATCATTGTACATTAGTATATTATTTTTCATGAGGATGTAAAACTGTATAATATGCCTCCCTGAAATAGAAGTTATACAATTTTAATTGAGGTCATTAATCAGACTCAAAGCAGTCTGAGACTTCAGATAGTCATGATGGATGTTTGTAATGAACTAAATATTCTATTCTTAAGATTTATAAATATTTGAGTCACTTAATCAGTGGACTCTATACTGTAATAAATGTGCATATTTCAGTAGGGTTATAGGACTAGTCTAATATTACTAGGCTTTGTTACATTGTTATTTAAAGCAGGCAGTCCATCTACTATTTAATATTATCCTTTATTAATATAAACAATGAAATACTTCTCAAGACAGGTCAAATAGCCATTTACCGTTATATAAAAGATGATTTATAGTATCTGAGGAATTACATTTCTTTAATTTGTTAAAATTTCTTTAAGTTAAAATTTCAGTGTGTCATAGGACACAAACCTGCACTTTGCCTTTCATGTGTCATGTTGTTTATCTATGTTCTTTTTTTCTTCTCTCAGACCATAAAACTAATAATATTTATTTTCCTGCAATGCCGTTTCAGAGCTTCATTTTACAGCAGGCCAATTGCATAATGCACAACAACCCAATTTATTCCAATTAAAAAGTTCCCAATTAACAAGTTCCCACAGAAAGTACTACTGTGAGTGTCCAGTTCTGATATAAAAGATAGCTAACAATTGATTTAGTTAATCTTGCAAGCATCCTTTACAGTTTGAGTTATAGGCCCTGATTCATTACTGCTTTCAACAAGCCTCATCAACGTCCTCTCACAGAAGTGCCTATCACCTACGTCACATGAGTGGCCTACTTGCAGCTAGAAGAGGACAAGATTTCTTTTTTATACCAGGAAAGCACTTTCTCTTAGTGCCAAGCATCTATTCAGTAGAAGTAATTTCCTTGTTTATTTGCACTGACAATGGTCTTCAAAGTGTGTATAGTTACTGTATATATGCTTCATAGTTGCAATAAAGTGAAGTTGCATCAGCTGTCATGCATAGACAAACTATCAAAACCAATTTAAACATCAAATGTCATGTTTTTGAAGTATTTTAATGCACTTATATTGTATGTGCATGTTATTTTCTTTAGTGCTTTAGATGAATTTTATTCCTGAAATCTACAGTTAGGTTATCTCGATTGTCTTCTGTGGGGTAAACTAACAAACTTCACTTGATCTGGTAAAGTAATGAAACTGCCCTCACAGTAACAATGGGGATTTTCACAAGAGGAAACTGAAATGACATGTAATAAAACACAGAGCCTCTATGTAGCTAGGAATTGAGCGAAATGTTCTCTTGCTCCGACAACAGTAATCCAAATTCTGAGCCTATTGTTTAATACTGTATATCAGTAATATTGCACTGCTATATTGAAGCCTACATGTGGGTGTAACAGCCATACCCTACCCCTACCCCTATTATAACTGTGCATTTACAGTGGTGTGAAAAAGTGTTTGCCCCCTTCCTCATTTCCTGTTCCTTTGCATGTTTGTCACACTTAAGTGTTTCGGAACATCAAACCAATTTAAACAATAGTCAAGGACAACACAAGTAAACACAAA
>JAFFST010053325.1:294935-332443 GCA_022414735.1 Noturus placidus
GGTGTGGACAACCACAGTTATAGTAAGGGGGGCAATCACTTTTTCACACAGGGCCATGATGGTTTGGATTTTTTTTCACCTTTAATAATAAACACCTTCATTTACAAATTGCATTTTGTGTTTACTTGTGTTGTCCTTGACTATTGTTTAAATTGGTTTGATGTTCCGAAACACTTAAGTGTGACAAACATGCAAAGGAACAGGAAATGAGGAAGGGGCAAACACTTTTTCACACCACTGTATATTGAACGTGTCTTGGTTGAGGAACAACCTCCAATTGGACATCAGGTGTGCTCCTTCTGTCATAGTCTTTAAATCAAGACTAAATATATACTTTTTCAAATGATCATTTTAATCTGTGTGATTGTGTTAGGAATATTTCTCCTCTTATATTTCTAATATTTCTCCTCGTGTTTTGTGTTTTTGTTCGTTTGTTTTCTTTATACTTATTTTTTAGATGCTCAGCTGTGTACTGTGTTTTCTCTCTTTTTTGACAATTTTTGTTGTTTTAAATGTGCTTTATAAATAGAATGATAAATTGTACTCACTTTCTGTTACCATAGCATCTGTCTTCGAGGAATGTAATAAAAGCTCAAGTGCAAGCGGGTGCCTCTGTTGTTCATCAAACTATGTCTCAGAGAACAGAATTAGAACAAACAACAGATGTATGCATTTTATTTTTGGCCATGGATGGAGAAGGACAGTTGAAAAGTTGTATAGTTGAATTTTCTGGATTTAAAAAAATCCAGACTGTAATATTTTATACATTCCAGCATTTTAGTAGATTTTCATGGAATCATTTTCACCTCCCACTCCACTAAATTCCTTCACTGTTGATGAGACTATGACCAAAATGTACCAACAATAGTGTATTTGTGAAGGACGTGAACGACTCTTTCAAGTCAATTGATCTGAAGAGTCAATTTACAAGTACAAAAGTCTCTTCTTTTATATTTTCGTATTGGCTAGTTTCAAGGTTGCAGTTTGTATTACTAGTTTATTAATCTGGATTATTATTTGTAAATATGAATAGGAATCGTATATCTTATTATATAGTCTACATAATAAAATGTATTCTAAGCCTTAAAGATCTGATGTTCTGTAGATGTAAAGTAACATGAAATAGTGATTGTGGATTAGTGTAGACGTCGAAATGGTAATTAACACAATGTTTCTGGATACCATAGAGAATGGTGAATCAAACAAGCAACTCTCACAGTTCGATTCACTTGAACGAGTGTTAAGTTGAAAGAATCGATTCAGTAAGGTGAGTCGCACTGCACGTCGCTATGATGTTGCCAGATTGAATGAAATCCATATATATGTGTATATATATATATATATATATATATATATATATATAGATAGATAGATAGATGGAATAATAGATAGATAGATAGATAGATAGATAGATGTGTGTGTATATATATATATATATATATATGAATGTGTGTGTGTGTGTATATATATATATATATATAGTATCTCACAAAAGTGAGTAAATATTTGATTATCGTCTTATGTGACAACACTGAAGAAATGACACTTTGCTACAATGTAAAGTAGTGAGTGTACAGCTTGTGTAACAGTGTAAATTAGCTTTTTCCTCAAAAGAACTCAACACACAGATATTAATGTCTATACCGCTGGCAACTAAAGTGAGTACACCCCTAAGTGAAAATGTCCAAATTGGGCCAAAAGTGACAATATTTTTGCAGCCACCATTATTTTCCAGAACTGCCTTAACCCTCTTGGGCATGGAGTTCACCAGAGCTTCACAGGTCCTCTTCCACTCCTCCATGATGACATCACGGAGCTGGTGGATGTTAGAGACCTTGTGCTCCTTCACCTTCCATTTGAGGATGCCCCACAGATGATCAATAGGGCTTAGTACATCACTTTCACCCTTAGCTTCTTTAGCAAGGCAGTGGTCATCTTGGAGGTGTGTTTGGGGTCGTTATCATGCTTGAGTACTGCATACTGATCATGCTCTGCTTCAGTATGTCACAGTACATGTTGACATTCGTGGTTCCCTCAATGAACTGTAGCTCCCCAGTGCCGGCAGCCCCAGACCATGACACTCCCACCACCATGCTTGACTGTAGGCAAGACACACTTGTCTCTGTACTCCTCACATGGTTCCTGAAGACACACTTAACACCATCTGAACCAAATAAGTTTATTTTGGTCTCATCAGACCACAGGACATGGTTCCAGTAATCCATGTCCTTAGTCATCTTTAAAAGAGGCTTCCTTCATCGATGAAAGCCATGCAGACCAATTTGATGCAGTGTGCGGCATCTGCAGCAATGCTTCAACCTCTGCAGCAATGCTGGCAGCACTCATACGTCTATTTCCTAAAGACAACCTCTGGATATGACGCTGAGAACGTGCACTCAACTTCTTTGGTCAACCTTGGCGAGGCCTGTTCTGAGTGGTCAGATCCAGAGTCACTTTGTTTGTTCATGAGTTCAGATTATTGCTAGTGTAGAGTGCCATGCTCACTTGGGTTTCCTCTGTGGGCTGAAGTTTTCTCCTGTCTCCCAAAAACATGCCAGTAGGTGGACTGGTGACACTTGATTTCACTTAGGTTTTAATTATTGTGTGTGTGTGTGTGTGTGTGTGTGTGTGTGTGTGAGAGAGAGAGAGAGAGAGAGAGAGAGAGAGAGAGAGAGAGAGGTGCGTGTCATCTGATCCAGGGTGTCCAGGATGCATTCCCAGAAGATGGTTGAATGAATGAATGAATGAATGTGTTCTGGGCTGGAGAGAAACCATTCATTAAAGCCTAAGTGGATAAAACAGGTCTCTTTTATCTGGCAACCAGGTGTCGGGATGATAAACGTCCAGCCCGTGGTGAGTGCTGCATGTGAAGATGTTGCATAGGAGTGCAGGAGCTCCGCCTAAATACGGATGGGTAGGGCAAGTATGGGGAATGAGGATGAGCAAGGAAATGGAATAAAGCTCGCGAGCGTTACCAGCAACTACTAGAGGAGAGGAGAGAGGGGAAAGAGACACAATGCTCTTACAGCACACACACACGCATCGGGACGGCTGAGCTCCATAGCTCATAACATAGTTGGATAAGAGACTAAAGAGCGGGACTGAAGCTCTTCTTCACCTTTTTTTTGTTTGTTTGTTTTTGTTTGTTTCTAGCAGAAACATCAGAAGAACCTCTCATGCTGTCATCCTGCACTACTCTTCATGTGTATGAGCACTTCTTTAGAGATGTTATGTTCCATTAGTTTGTGAACACCTGGCTTATACCCAGGCGACAGATGTTGTCTTTGGCGTTTAACTGACTTGCATTGTTAGTCTGGAGAACCTCGAATTAATAACTCTCAGCTCAATATGTACCAGGGGCACCTGCAGGTAAGCAGCTGATTATTATTATTATTATTATTATTATTATTATTATTATTATTATTATTATTATCACTAATAAAAACCCAACACTTCGAAACATCTGCTGCTGCTGTTGATTATGCATGGTCAGCGTTTTTTCCCCTTCTTCTTGAGTTCATCTTGAACTACTGAGTGAAAAGTTGCTCCAATGAGTCTGTACCCTCTTATATATTAAAACACCAGCATCAGACTGATGTATCTCAGAAATAAACGTACCAAGCAGTACTTTTCCATGTGTCTGAAGTGGTACCATGAATGGTATACCTTTTGTACCTCTTTTACATGGAAATGTGTACGTGCGTTTTATCTAGATTTTAGACTGTTACAGCAGTGGTCCTTATTGATCCATCCATCCATTTTCCGTACCATTTATCCTACACATGGTCACGGGTAGCCTGGATCCTATCCCAGTGAACTCGGGGAACAAGGCGGGGGGGACACCCTGGATGGGGTGCCAACCCATTGTAGGGCACAACCATAGACACATTCACACAATACAGACAATTTGGAAATGCCAATCAGCCTACAACGCTTGTCTTTGGACTGGGGAAGAAAAGCCGGAGTGCCCGTAGGAAACCCCCGAAGCAAGGGGAGAACATGCAAACTCTGTGCATATACGGAGGAGGCGGGATTCGAACCTCAAAACCCGTGGGTGCGAGGCAACAGTGCTAACCATTTGTCTAATTATGTAATTTCTTCAAAAGTATACTATATTTACATGTACTAAATGTACCAAATATCTACCTGTCATGGAACTACTGCAGTGACAAGAAAAATACAGTTTTGTACCTTATTTCTGATAGTGGGGAAACTGATACAGTGATGTAATAACTTGAATCAGTGGTGTTCGAGCAGGAAAAACACCAAACTGGGCTGAACTTTGGGAATACATGACCATATTTGGACAATGCAAGAAGAGAAAAAACCCTACAGTTGAATTAATGAGTTTCTCTGAAAACTCATTGTTGAATTATGTTAAATGAAAACCTTCCATTTATTTCTATGTCCATCTGGATGCAAATTGACACTGAAAGTCACATGAGCTGAATGTGAGCTGAGTCTAGCATCATTTGGAAATTTTCCAGCCCTAGCCACATGATGCAAATCACCAGGTAATGACCAGGCTTAGTAGGTGTGGTAGAGCAGGGTAATCACCAAAGTGTGCTGAACTCCAGCTCTACATTGAGAGTCTATCCATTTCTGTCCTGTTCCAACAATACTGAGCTCGGCTTGTGAGGGTCCCTGAACACAATTCTGTCTGGCCCACTTCCCAGAAGCTAATCAGTGATTAGACATGTTATTAATTGCAATCTATGTAATTGACCTACAACCTTTTATTTTACTAGCTGGCCAGCAAAAGCAAGCTAAACACTATTGTTCATACAGACGCCAGCATACTGACAGAAATGGCATGGTCAGCAACTCTTGCTTACACTTACAAAACAAAAATGCCACATTTACGTAATACGTGTTGTTTTGGATTTACTCTTAGAGTGAGAAATTAACACCTATGTTTTGTATAAGTCTGTCTGCGCACAAATGAATACTGCATTATTTTAACAATGTATACTGTGTTATTTTAGCATTTGGGCTGTAGGCAGTATAATGTCAAGAAAAGTTGTTTAAAGTCCATTTGAAGAACAACATATTGCTGAATCTTTTTGTAGGCATGTTGTGAAGATGCCTGATCTTGACATCTAATTTGTTTTGCACTTCTCCTATCATAATTGCCTGCTCTGAATATTTAAACACAGTTTTACTGGGTTTCAGACTGTATTGGAGCTTCGCATATGGGCTTATTATTCGCTCACTTCCATGCACAACCGACAGGCTGAGAAAGTCTTTTGTCCCTAGGGCCATAAAACTCTTCAATGCCTCACTTAAAGGAAGAGGTGAGATAGACTTCTCTGCATAGTCTATCTGCCTCTCCACCTCTTCCAACATTATCCTACATTATCATCATCATACACCATTGACCATATCATACACGTTTGAACCATTGACCTCCTGTATCAATGTAATAACGATGTATGTTTAACGGTCTCATACATGTCTGCAATATTGTGTACTGGCCCACTGTATGACTGTTTTTTTTTTTTTAGTGTTTACACTGTCTACACTGTCTATGGACTATATTAGCCCACATGCACAACCTCTACGGACTATATTAGCCCACATGCACAACCTCTACCTCAATTTCCCAGTCTGTCTTTTTGACTTCTTGCTGTATTGTATGTTGTATTTTGTGTGTGTGTGTGTATGTGTGTGTGTGTGTGTGTGTGTGTGTGTGTGATGCCTGGAGCTACTGGGACCAGAATTTCCCCCTGGGGGATCAATAAAGTATCTATCTATCTATCTTATAATACTAAGAGTTGTTTATTTTTGTTGCAGTTTTTGTGTTAAGCAAGTGTGTATTATGAAAAATGTTGTATTAACTGTGCCCAGCAGAATCCCCAGTGTTGAATTATCACCCACAGCATTGAATGAACGCCTACATTGTTCAATTACCTTCACAGTGTTTATTTGTGTCAAACTGGAGACGCAGTGTTTATTGTTCCCTCTAGAGAGCAAGAGGCTTAATAATTTATTTCCTTCTGGATATGAATGGTGATAAAGCTCCTATTAAATCAGCCCAAACAATTCAGCTAATCTCTGAACAGACACATTCTTATCAGGTATCACATAGTATCACAGGAATGATGTATGGATTTTTTTTAACAATGCATTTATATATCGTGTAGTAGTAGATTGGGGGGGGGACAAATTTATACAAACTTACTTTAAATCTACAGCATGTAAGATTTTGGAATTTCTCTGGTAGAAAAATACTATAACAATCTTCTTGAGGAAGAGCATTTTGTAATGTGGGTTGCACTGTGCTCTTCATCCTGCTCACTTTAATCTCAAGACTACAAACGTGCACATTTCGATAGAATTCAAGGCTGTGTCCCATATCGCACAACGCACAGTAAGTCGTATGTCCAAATAGTAACCCAAGTATTCACAACTCGCAATTAGTATCAGTAACAGTATCACTTATCTGTTATGAGGATAACAAAAACTAAACTATATTGTGCAAATCAGTGTGGCTGTAATAGTATCTGAATATCAGATAAAGAACCAAACCTCAATCAACTTGTCAAATCAACTTGTCTCACACTGTGACTTGCTGATTGCAAGCAGTAGTGACCAAGCAGTACCATCCTCCCATTGTGTAACAGTGCTCATTCTGAGAAATCATAAACAGCATATATCCTACAGAAAGAAGTAGTGATCTAGCATTAGCTAGCTAAAATATAAGCTCTAGTTGAAGGGAAAATGCTTACTCCTCTGTAAACTCACATCAAACTTCCCTGAGGCTCATCTCCATGGCTGTAAGACATACTGTAGCTAGCCTGCTAACTCTATCTAGTTAGATGAAATAGAGTGTATAGAACAAAACTATAATGTCACGTTGTTTCCAGTAAGTTTTTGTTTTAACCCGATCTGTGTTCTCAGTGCCTTTCAAAAAGGTTTGGTCCAAATCAGATAGTGTGCCATAGATCAGACAGATTAGGTGAGCAGAGGGCTCAAATTACTCAGCCTTGCTCGACAAAAAAATGGAAAAACTCAGTAATACTTCCTCTTGTATTAGTCACAAGCTGACTATTGTGAGATCTGTAGCTCAATCATTCAGCTGGGTAACATTACAAACGTGTCGTCTATTAATTCAAACGCTTCTCACCTAATTAGAGAACAAATCAATACCTTACCTGTTTGTCAAAAAAAAGTTAAGACTCATTCAATCTCTCACTCCAGTTTGTTTACACTCTTACTCTCTCCTGATTGTCTACAGCTCCTTCCAGTCACCATGCAGCTGGACCTCTTTCACACCTGATATTGGGGCACAATTATGCTTGATGTATATGAACTGGCACATGATATAGGCGTACACCACTTCCAACCCGACACTACTGGCATTGTGTATTACTATTACAGGGTCATGTGGGAACATATTTTTTTCCTCCCATGACTCACTAATCATGTTTATTTTATTTTTTTTTACCCCCCATAAATGAATCTACTGTTAAATCCATACGGGTGATATAATAATAATAATAATAATTTATCAATTTGTATAGTGCTTTTTACAATGGTACATTGTCTCAAAGCAGCTTTACAGAAATATCATTTTTACATTTACAAGTGACTTACTAATGAGAGCACATTCACACACCAATGGTAGCAGAGCTGCATGCAAGGTGCTAGCTTGCCATTGGGGGCAACTTAGGGTTCACTGTCTTGCCCAAGGACACTTCGGCATGGGATCACCCGGGCCGGGATTCGAACCGCCAACCCCACGGTTGGTGGATTAGTGGACAACCCGCTTTAACGACTGAGCCACAGCCGCCCCATATTATATGATATTACTCTACAGTTACCCTACCACATCATCTACCACCACATCCTGAGTGCATTTAAATAATACCAATAAAGTGAGCGAGAATAAAAGTGATGTTGGGTAAAATGGTAATTCAGTCAAATCAAATGTCCTCTCAGTGAAATCAGATGTTTTATGTGTATTTCATCAGGGATTCTGCAGCTATCCTCTGTGAACAGTTGCACTTGACATTGATAACTCAGTATTCCTTGGAATAATCTCTAAGTATATATTGAGCACTATTGGAAATGAAACTTTAACCCAATATATCTCAAAATTTTATATATATATATATATACAGTCCCTCACATTTTTGTAAATATTTGATTATATATTTTAAAGTGACAACACTGAAGAAATGACACTTTGCTACAATGTAAAGTAGTGAGTGTACAGCTTGTGTAACAGTGTAAATTTGCTGTCCCCTCAAAATAACTCAACACAGCCATTAATGTCTAAACCGCTGGCAACAATAGTGAGTATATCCCTAAGTGAAAATGTCCAAATTGGGCCCAAAGTGTCAATATTTTGTGTGGCCACGATTATTTTACAGCACTTCCTTAACCATATTGAGCATGGAGTTCACCAGAGCTTCACAGATTGCCACTGGAGTCCTCTTCCACTCATCCATGACATCACGGAGCGTTTGAGGATGCCCCACAGATGCTCAGTAGGGTTTAGTCCATCACCTTCACCCTCAGCATACCCTCATGTACAGTATGTACGTATATATTGTTCTGTCCTTACTGGAATGAAAGGCGTGGTTTAAGCAATAAGCATGCATTCGTTACAATCCATGGATTCCAAACTAAATAAACAGAAATCTCAACAACCCCCATAAAGAGTTAAGGTTAAGGGCTGAGGATGAGTTGTGGTTATTGCTTTCTTCCAGTTTCAATCCTAGAAACTGCTCTCCGCTTGCTGGGACAGATACACATTCCACAGTGACAAAGCCGTACTAAACATCCAACTCGCCGAACACATTAGTAAGCATCAGAAATCAATACTTCCTACTGGCTCCCTCCCCACTGAGTTTCTCTTGTCATGTCAAGAAGTTCTCTTTTTAACTACAACATAATGAGATTAATTAATGCTAGTTCAGTGACACTTACCAGACTTGTATCTGCTAATGCTTAATAAAATACAATATAACACAACAGCCCTGTCAATTCTAATCTTTTACTGGAACAAGATCCATCACATCACTAGAAATTTAATCTGGTTTTATGAGACAGAGAATGAATCTGGTCTCTTTGTGCCTTTTTGTGGTGAACAAAACAAGCTTACAAGATGTCTTGAATGAAAGAGGTATGAAACCAATAATTTCAGAAGCAATGGCAATTACTTAGATGATTATAGCTTGTAGTAGTGATACAGTGGTCGGGGATTAGGTGATTAATTTTTGGTACTTTGAGTTGGCTAGGACAATTCAGTGCAGTTATCGTGAGTGATCTGAAAGCAGTTATCTGCGGCAGTGATCTTTCCATCTTACGCTTGGCATTACTGCTATGCTCTGTGCCGTCTGGAACAGATAAAACAGCTTGTGTAACTCAGATCATACATTGAATGTGTATGATCTTTATCATCCTGATAATAGTTGCTTGAATTTTCATGTGCTTGAAATGCCTGCTATTTGCATGGTTCAGTTAACATATTGCATGTGTAAACGAGACGTAATGTTATAGCATTTTAAAGTGAAAAGGGATACAAATTGCATTGAAAGATTAAATTCTGGGGACCACGGTGGCTTAGTGGTTAGCATGTTTGTCTCGCACCTCCAGGACTGGGGGTTTGAATCCCGACTCCGCCTTGTGTTTGTGGAGCTTGCTTGTTCTCCCCGTGCTTTGGAGGTTTCCTTCAGGTACTTCCGGTTTCCTTCCCGAGTCCAAAGACATAAGTTGTAGGCTGATTGGCATTTCCAGATTGTTCATAGTGGGTGAATGTGTGTGCAATTGTGCACTGCAATGGGCTTGTGAACTCAGTGTTGGTGTCCCCTGAGTTCTCTGGTATAGTGTTCATTTATATGAGATAAGTGTTTGGGCAAAGAAAACTAGAAACTTACTAGAAAACTAACCCTGAGCAGGAATACTGCCAACAAATCCACACTATATTAGACACTTAACAGAAATTGTACTAGGTGTTTCACTGTTCAAGCTCAGTTCTGTTGTTGTCTATATGAAAACTGTTAAAGAGAAATACTAAAAACAGATTCACAGAAAAAATATATATCTGCTGGTCTGAGAAACTCCATGCTGTTGTGACTGAGGTCTGGTAATATATTAATATATTACACCAAAACAATAGGCTCCAGAGGCCCCATGACCCCTTGTCTAGGATAAACATGGATTTATGCATGAAACATGGAAAATGGATGGATGAGAGCTATTATCTGATTAAAAACTGAACAGATTAGATGTTTGTCCATTTTTCTATGGCAAATGACTATCCAACAGTTTGATTAAACTACTCATCAACTTGCCTGACAGTCACTGTATCAGGAAATTACACGTAGCTAGGAAGCTTGTAGACATATTTGCATGGACAGAATTATTTTATTTATTAATTTTTTACCACTTTTTAAACTGTCTCTTTATCTGACATGGACATGGCAAGATTAAAAAAAAGTAAAAACATTTCCACATTGTTTTGGTGTAATATATTTATGGTTATAACAGAAAACCCCTATTTTATTTTTTTTTCTTACCAGACCTCAGTCACAACAGCATGGAGTTTCTCAGACCAGCAGATATATATTTTTTCTGTGAATCTGTTTTTAGTATTTCTCTTTAACAGTTTTCATATAGACAACAACAGAACTGAGCTTGAACAGTGAAACACCTAGTACAATTTCTGTTAAGTTTCTAATATAGTTTGGATTTGTTGGCAGTATTCCTGCTCAGGTTTAGTTTTCTAGTAAGTTTCTAGTTTTCTTTGCCCAAACACTTATCTCATATAAATGAACACTGAGTCATTGTTAGCTTAAAAAAAATTGTGTGCAGAATGTGTAATATCTAAACATCATCCCCTGATGTGCAAGAAGATCAAGTTGCATTCACAGAGATACTGAAGCTGCAATCAAGACTCAAACAAACTTTTTAGTGTGTTTCCGCACTGCATGTGTCTCTCTAAATTTCTTGAAACCCGAAGATGCAGCCCTCTTGAGCTTGTTTAGACTTTTGTGCCTTGATGAGACAGTATTTAGGTGCTATAGTGCACTTTTTATCTTATAACCCAGAAGGGGCTCTTTCTTGTTGTCTTTACCTGCACTGCCTATAAAAGTGATTGAGCGTGTGGCACATGTTTGGGAGAAATGCAGCAGCCCATCTGGAGCGCTTACACACTGAAACCTCTAGAGATACCTTATAACACACTTGAGAAATATCATGCCGTTTAGGTTTGTTTGTGTGTGTGTATGTGTGTGCGTGTGTGTGTGTGTGTGTGTGTGCGTGTGTGTGTGTGTGTGTGTTTGTGTGTGTAGGTGAATGGCAATGCAGTATTTTGCCTTGTGTTGCAGGTAGGTAGGACCCCACAATTATAAGGGCTATTGATTTATGAAAGTTGGGCCTCATGGCCTTTCTGAGTTCCCTCTAGAATGAAAGAGGATTCATAATTTAATATTTATAATACATTGATTTATAAATCAACCTAAACATATGATGATCTTATCATCTATCACATAGCAAGCAGAGTTAATTTGTGAGGTTGTTTTTTATTTATTTAGTGTGTATTTTATTTTTATTAAAATCAAGTGATCCCAAGTTTAAAAGGGATAACACTGCAGTTATCAGCTATGTAATGATCGTTTTCCTGACAAACCGTATGCCATATAGTACCATAAACCACATAGATAAGTCTGCCTGATATTATATTACATTTACAGTATTTGGCAGATGCCATTATGCAGAACGAATTACTGTATATTCAACTCATTTATACTGAGTAGTTGAAGGTTAAGGGCCTTGCTCAAGTGCCCAGCTTGGTGGTGCTGTGATTTGACCTCACGACCTTCCAATCAGAATTTCTTCAGAATTTCAGAATTTCACACATTTCTTGTGTGATTAGATAACATTGTTGACGCGTAGTAAAATGCTGCATTGCTTTGTGAGGTTTCAATAACTGAGCCTGCGGGGATTTCCACAATAAAGTGAGAGAGATGACAGTTTTTCAAAGACTAAAATCAGAAGACCATCTGTCTCACTCAAGGTGTGCTGTCTGCTAGCAAGTATAATTACAGCTCTGACTCAAGCAGACCATTAGTACACTCATCTCAGTCCTTTCCCTCTCACTGGAAGATTTTGAAATGCTGACTCACCATTATGAAAACTGCTCTGTGGGGGGAACATTAATTTTTTAAATATTCTATAAAAGCTGATTAGGTCAAGTATGTCACACCTCTTGTGGCCACTTATTTGTGAGGATGAAATGCAAGGCTAGCGCAGGAGATACTATGCAGGAGAAAAGGAAGAAGCTGTTGTATAACAAGGTCGAGCACTCAAAGCCTCTGGAGGAAAAAAAACAAGAATGTTCTATGGAATCTTGATCGTATTCAATTTTGTCATAGAGCCTTATGCTAGAGATGTTCCATAATATAATAAATATGAAAACTTACAATGTTTTGAGGGGTAAAAAAAAAAAAAACTGTAATACTGGCCAGTACCTTTCATTACAGTACATACTTCACACAGATAGGATTAACGGGTAGCGTTGCTGCCTCACAGCTACAGGATCCCCTGTTCTATACTTAGCTCCGGTTACAGTCTGGGTGGATTTTCACATGTTCTCATCTTCCTATGTCTGTGTTGGTTTCTCCAGTTTCTTACTACCTTCACAAAACATGCTCAAATGTTGATTGGTTGAAATGATGCTCTATATTTCCCCTAGGTGTGAATGAGTGTGTGAATGTGTTTGTGTGCATCTTGCCCTGTGATGGACTGGTGCCCCATCCATGGTGTATTCGTGCCTCATTCCCAGTGTTCCCAGGATAGACTTTGGATCCATCGCCATCCTGACCCTGATAACTGAAGATGAATGAATGAATGAATGAATGAACAAACAACTACAAGAGTATTAGGAACAAAATCTAAAATGGGATTGTCCTGTTAGCTACATAGTTTCTCCTAGAAAACAGTTAGATAAAAAACATTATCCCACATTTAACATTGTATTCAGAGAAGAGATTTCAGTACTCTTTTACTCAAATAATTTTCAGTTATTCAACCAACCTTTGACTTGGTAAATTAACCAGTGAAACATAATCAGACAATCTAACAGAAAAAAAAGTTTAATGCCAACTACCAATGTTCCAGGTGATAAAGAGTTCGTTTTGTTTGAATCCTGCTCATGCCCTGTCATGGCCTTTCCCCCTGTTTTGACTCCTTTAACATCATTAAAATGGCATGCCTCTTTGTGATCTCATTCTATTTTAGGAGAATTATGGGGCAAAGTTGATTCCTAAAAACACAAGTGAATCATGACTAAGTCTCCTGAGATATCAAAAAGCCTTTAAGCAAAGAAAAATTACTCCTGGTTACTGGTCATGAATGAGGGAGTTAATGCTTAAGGCTCTTGTCACTGCTGTCAAATATTTGTACTTATATGCTTGATGTGTGAATATTCACATAGAGATATACTTGAAATAAACGTTACAAGGCTCAGAAACACTCTGAGCTAATATGTGGTATTTACAGCAGTAAAAGAGCTCTTTGTGCTCTAATTAGTGGCACATTGCCATAATAAGGGAGACTATTTGGCTGGCTAATGCTTTTGTGGCATGGTGATGATCATTTATTGTTTTAAAATATGTAAACCTTTAGCATGATGTTAATGAAAAGCATGATCTCATACATGCAGGATGCACACCTTCTTTTTAAGGACGTATCACTATGCTAGCCGATTGGCAATGGTAACAACAGCAGTTTTTTTTTTTTTAATTTGCTAATGATAGCCATATAGCCAGTTGGCCTGTGTTTTGTTAGATAAATAGGAGTTTATAACAGAAGAACAGAACAGTGTTCCCCCTAGGCTGAATTAATAACTGTGCTAAAATGGGCTTGCCAAGTCTTGCTTTAATTTCCACCTTTAAGCTTCAAGAATGCTCTATAAAATGCTACATTTCTATTTAAGAGCTCTTCCAGATCAGAGTGTAATGCCCTGTAACAGTACAGGAATTCATTGAGCCATACACACTCATCTGGATTGTGTCAAGGTATTTGATGTTTAACTGCAGACAGGCATCAGTGTTCTCTTATTCAAAGTAAAGTGTTTCAGTTTACATGATGACACTTTATTCAACCATAGAACACTGTCATCATTCAGTTGTCATCAGCGGACTCAGTTCACGCATCCTGGATACTTTTAGCATGTGGAATTTGGTTTGATACTTCATTAAAATTTTAGGGCAGGGCTGTTTAACTAAAATTCGTAATGGTCCAGCTACAAACAATTTCTCACTTACAAAATTTCTGGACAAGCAGCGAACACAAATGAATGATGACAACAGTTACCTCTAATGCTAACCATTAACGATTAGTGTATGGTTACAAATAAGACAATCAAGGTGTTTGTTTTATTTTGTAGTGGCGCTTCACGTTATAACTTACGACTAACGCCATTGAAATATCAGTTTTGAATGTGATGTAGGGAGAATTTGCATATACTTCTCTGTGCATTTGTCTTTAAACATTTCTGTTTATATAATCAGCTATTTATTTTGAACAGACATGTCTACTAATCAGACCAGAGAGGGTAACTGAAATAAAAAATGTTTTTTAAACTATAAAGGTCTGTGCAAATGCTTTCTTTTTTCAACGAACTGCCTTAAGCTGATCATTGACATGAATTCATGTGATTAGCTGCAACAGAGGATCTGCTATAGATCTTTACATATTGCTGCAGAAAAGTAAAAAATAAAAAAGGGAGTTGGTGAACTGCACCCGTTTTTTCCTCATCCTCCATTGAGGTGGATAACTCTGAATTAAATTGTGTTGTGAATAAATCATGCTGATTTGAAGTGTGAATCAGTTCAAACATCAGCAGCCATTAAGTTTGTAATGTCTGTGTAAAGGGGGCTTTCACACTGGCAGTTTGGTCCAAAACAGAGCACGGTTTGCATGAAACATTGGTGTGAATGCTGTCCTGCGGACTGGAAAGTGCCCGTGTTACCGAACACTAGACTACCTGTAGGAGGTGGTCTGAGTTCATTTGCACTGGAAATGAGCTGTAATTCCTGTGAATGTGAACGCAGCTCGTACTACGGCCCACACTTTTTCCTAGTATATTTGGCATGTACAGTATATTTTGTAGAGCCATCTATTCTAGGCATCAGGGCCTAGCTAAGTTTTGACTGGCTGAAACTCCTAGATTTTATGCACAGACATTTTATGCACGGGCGGCTGTGGCTCAGGTGGTAGAGCGGGTTGTCCACTAATCGTAGGGTTGGCGTTTCGATTCCTGGCCCGCATGACTCCACATGCCGAAGTGTCCTTGGGCAAGACACTGAACCCTAAGTTGCCCCCGATGGCAAGTTAGCACCTTGCGTGGCAGCTCTGCTACTATTGGTGTGTGAGTGTGTGTGTAAATGGGTGAATGAGACACAGTGTAAAGCGCTTTGGATAAAAGCGCTATATAAGTGCGCCATTTACCATTTACATTTTAATTTAGCTTTACTGATTCTGATAAATGGTCTTTCAACTTGTGTTGAATTACATTTAACACATATTTAGCATTTTATGATTGAAGCTCATTTGCTACGTAAAAAAGGAGTGGAGAGGAGGAAGGAGACTACACAAAGCTGACAAACATGCATACAAAAGAAATGTGCTGTAGTGGTTCAAAACTCTATTGGGCCAACAAAGATGAATGCAATACAGTTGTATTGTGTAATTATTTAATTTCCTCATATTCATATCTCTCTCTCACTCTGTCTCTTGCTCTCTTTCTGTCAGCTGCTGAAGCAAGCCATTTTTAAAACTGCTCCACAGAGATCAGAGAGAAAACATAAACAAAGGCTGCTCTAATTCTGCAAATTAATTTTAAGGGCTTATTTGCGACACAAACAAATAATTGGACTAAAAGCTTTGTTATGTAATGTTTGGAAGGAAAAATCGAGGCCATGATGAGGAGCCTGAGAATTTTGATACCAATGAACCTGATAATTACTGTAAGATGATATGAGTATAATTGCA
The DNA here is from genome assembly GCA_022414735.1 of Noturus placidus. NCBI lineage: Eukaryota > Metazoa > Chordata > Actinopteri > Siluriformes > Ictaluridae > Noturus > Noturus placidus. The sequence goes on from JAFFST010053325.1 coordinate 310,941, forward strand.
TGAAATGAGATCGCTCTTGTTGCGCATCAGCAGGGTATCATCAATTCAGTCAGTGCATTTTTAGATATTTCAAACACCCTTGCATCTGCTTCTGTGAGACAGATTCACAGTGTTAACTTCACTTGTGTTTAAGACAGGCATGCTTTTTATGTTGAAGGGCTTCTACTTACAGAAGTGTGAATTGCAGATCACCTGCTCCCTTTTGCAGCCTCTCTGAGGATATACAATGCCAGCTGACCTTCTATCTGTGTTAAGTAGTTTGGGGAATGGAAAATTGTGTGTCAATAAATATACACTCTTCTGCTTCTTCCCATTACAAATAGTAAAGTACAGCAAGCAACCACAACACTAATATACACTCGCCATCTGCTTTAAAAGGGGTTGAACCTGATGTGGTCTTCTGCTGTTGTTGCCCATCCACTTCAAGGTTTGGTATCTTGTGCATTCTGAGATGCTTTTCTTCTCACCACGGTTGTAAAGAGTGCTGACTTCCTGTCAGCTCCGACCAGTCTGGTCATTCTCCTTTGATCTCTCTCATAAACAAGGTGTTTCAGCCTGCAGACCCAAAATGTTTAGTTTTGGGTTGTTGTTGTTGTTGGTGTTTTTGTGTGTGTTTTTTTGCACCATTCTGTATAAAATCTAGAGACTGAAAATCTCAAACCATCTGAAATCTTCAAATCGGCCCATCTGGCACCAACTACCATGTCATGGTTATTGTCACAGAGATGACATTTTTTCCTCCCTTTCCAATATTAATATGTGAATATTAACTGAAGCTCTTGACTTGTATCTGCATGAATTTATGCATGGTGCTGCTGCCACATGATTGGCTGAATAAATGTGCAGGTGTACAGGTGTTAATATTAAAGTGCGTGGGCAGTGTTCTGTTTTTGAGGGAATGCATCTTAATCACTTCCTCAACCATCCCATATGACCAGCTACTGCAGATGTGATCAATTCTTTTCCCAGGAGGAATGGCTGCAGGTACCATTAAGAGTCAAATGGCATCAGTCAAATTGCATTAGCCACTCCCACCCCATTTTCATTTCCTGGACTATTAGAGATAAAGATATGGTAGTATAATAGAAGAATGAACAAAGGAATAAATTGATACAGATGGAAGAGGCTGTAATGATGTAACAGTATATAGGGAAGGGAAGAAATAGTTTTGGGATGAGTTGTGGGGATAATATACAGTAGGCTTCAATAATGCACTAGAACTTGAAGTGTGTATTATATTTTCTGTGAACAGTACAGTATATTCAGTTAGATACATGGCAAAAAGAAAAACCCACTGTAATTCCTCTGGGCTGTTTCAACGAGGCTTCCCATTCATCTTAACTGACCTCCCTTCACAGAGGCAATGACGAAAACACAATGACTCACAGCCGGCAGCATTTCCACTGCCACAGCACTAACCATCCTGAGCGTTCACCATGAAGGCACATAGGAAACAAATGGAGGTGCTATTGAGGCCACGGAGGATGCTCTGTTTTCCAACATGGTAGATGACAGTGAGCACATCTATTTTTGGTCTGACAAATTGAGCCAGGTCTTACTGGCCTCTAATACATGGTACTTCCTGAATCACACACAACCACTCTGAAAGCATAGATAGTGCCGGGGCACTCAGTCAGCTGCACTGTCATCAGTCATGGGGAATCATTCAAATTACCAGCAAACCAAAAGCTGCAAACCTGCGAGTGCATATGTTTGTGGTTTTTGTATGTGTGTGTATGTGTTTGTAAGAAAGTGATAGAGCCAGAGAAAGATTATGATGGGCATTATTGAAAGATGCATATGAATATTCCACAAGATGATATACATAACATCAGTGCGAGATGTAATGTGCTTCTCTAACCTCACAGTCTGGGTGTGTCAGCTTGTAGTTTGCGATGCTCTAAAATGCAGCCATCCCTGTGGAATTCCACCTGCTGAAACAGCCTGTTTGTCTGGCCAGACCCACTTATTCTGCAAACATGCGCTCTCAGCAGATTAACCCAGACACCTCTATAAATCTCTACTGGAGAGTTATAGCATACTTTTTTATTATTTTTTTCTTTTACAATCTGAGCGAGGTTATATATAGAGTCTGGATATTCTTTGCACAGAATCAGTCTCAGAGTTTTTAAACCAGTTACCTTCTGGGAAATACAGCTTCTTCTTAAGCTGGCTTTATTGGAAATTCTGACTATAAAAATGACTTCATTCTTTCATTTAATATTTAGTGACAGCTTTTTTTGGGCAGGGACACAAATACACTGGCTAGGATGCCAAGTTTGTCTCATGGTATCACACATAGTCATTCACCTAGAGGCTATTTTGAGTAGCCAGTTCACTTCACCTATGTTTTGGGGAGGTCAAAGGAAAACAGAAGAAAGCCTCATGAACATGGGGAGAGTATGCAAAACACAGGCAGTAACACAAGCTCAGGACTGAATGACAGAGGCTGAAGTGTTGATACCAACACTAGGGATTGGCGATATCTTATCGTTTGCAATATACCGGTAGAAATTCTCCCCACAATGAGAATGAGTCTTCCTGCGATAATAACGATAAAGCCTAGTTGACCCGTTCGCAGTTCACGTGCAGAGTGAAAACAAGTATTGTGGAAGGCGGATGTGAAGCTGAGGAGAAGTTTATCGCTAAATTAAGAGCTAATTAGGAGCTACCAATCTGGAACTGGGTTTGGTTAAAGAAAATCAGTTTTGTTTTTAGATCAATGTTCGTGTTTCTGAGGCTCTCAAGACATGCATGCAGCTTTCACTTGTCACCAAAAACAGTGGTGAACGGTACTATATTTATCTCGTCACTGATATCGTTATTGAAATAAAAACCAGAAAATATCATGATATAATTTTAAGTCCATATCACCCATGCCTAACTAACACTACCTGCTGTGCCATGTTGCCACTATCATGCACTTGAATAGTAATAATTGATAATATAATAATAATAATTGAATTATGCCTATTGTGCCAAACGTTTCTAAACGTTTTCAACGAAAATGAAAGACAAACACACATTTCTTTTCTCGATACACATGATTCCAAAGGCTATGTAGCCTGAAATAAATGTGTGTGACTGTAGAAAGAAAGAACAGTTGTCAACAGGAAATAATACCTTTTGAAGGCCGGGCTCTATTTGCCCACAAGGAGAGGCAGTATAGAGGAAAAGTGGGCACTCGCAGGCAAAAATGCACATTATTAGTTCTGGAGTGAATGAAATTGTGTGAAAAGGAGCCGAGAGAAAAGGTCAGGAGAAACGTAGTTTGTTGCTAAATAAAAGGAACTGAATGTTACCATTTACGGGAAATGCCATTAATGCTGACACATGAGCTGTAGTTGTAGTTAATGAATTTACAATGACATTTCTAAATTAATGACAAAATTGTAAGACAGAATAAATGACAAAACCAGCAGTGCAGTCTACCTTAATATGAAAGACATTATGTGTAATGCACGCGAAAAAAGAGATCCACTAAGACTTTTAGTCGAAATTATTTTGTCTTGAGAATTCATGCTAGCCCTCCTGACAACACCTCAAGAGCCTAGTACATCAATTACATCCCACCCACAGGCACCGTTGTCTTGGGTTGTAGCTAGAGGAGCTGATGGGAAAAGGGCAGTCATGACCATGGCCCTGTCAAGGACTTCTGCTGTTCGACATGGTTGACAGCATTCAGAGAAAAACAACAGTATCCATCTGTGTCATTTATTTATTTGCTCCAAAATCCCTGTTATCTTATCACCACTGATCTTCCTAACCATGTTTTCTCTCCAGATATCTGTGTCATATTTCCTTTAATTAAAATGACCAGGTGGTTCACAATGCTGCAAGTTTTTTCTTATAATTCTGAAAGCTAAAAGTTTAATTGCCTGCCTGAATCAATTCAATGAGAGGTTCTGGTTTCACCCCACTATATTATGCATTCAACTTCATTTTGCAATGTATGTGTGCTTTATAAAAGAACATAAAAAGGAAAAACTGCACTCTTTCAACAACATACACTCACTGTCTGCTTTATTAGGAACACCTGTACACCTGCTCATTTATGCAGTTATCCAATCAGCCAATCATGTGGCGGCAGCAAAATACATAAACTCATGTAGATACAGGTCGAGAGCTTCAGTTAATGTTCACATCAAACATCAGAATGGGTGAAAATGTGATCTCTGTGACTTTAAAGATCAGAGGAGAATGACCACACCGGTTTGAGCTGACAGGAAGTAGTCTCAGATTCCTTGGCTGATAGGCATGGAACCCAACGTGGTCTTCTGCTGTTGTAGCCCATCCACTTCAAGGTTTGATGTTTTGTGCAGGCTGAGACGCTTTGCTGCTCAGCAGGATTGTAAAGAGGGATTATATGAGTTAATATAGACTTCCTGGCAGCTCAAACCAATCTGTCCATTTTCCTCTGATCTCTCTTATCAACAAGGCATTTCCAACCACAGAACTGACGCTCACTTACTGTTTTGTTTGTTTGTTTGTTTGTTTGATTATTTGGGGTTTTTTCTCACCAATCTGTGTAAACTAGAAATTCTAGGCGTTGTGTGTGAAAGTTCAAGGAGATCAGCAGCTTCTGAAATATTCAAACCAGACTATGTGGTACCATCAATCATGCCATGATCAAAGTCTCAGAGATAACACTTTTTCTTTATTCTGATGTTTGATGTGAACATTAACTTTTTGCATTGCCCCTGCTGCCACATGATTGGCTGGTTAGATAACTCATGAATGTGCAGGTGTTCTTATTAAAGTGGATGGTGAGTATGTAATGATATGTTCCATTTATTCCTCTGTGACTCCCTTAAACAACAGCCGCTTTATGCATTCCAGCTTTATTTTTCATCTCATTCCATATTTCATCCTTAATTCCTCTCTTCCTTAAATTTTTTTTAAGTGTACTGTATTTGAACATGACACTTCCTCACTCCAAACCAAATGACCAAATTTCTGCAATCAACTATTCTTTATTCAGATTTCATATCAATTGTGCACAAGAAAAGATGTGGAAGCAAAAATAATGATACTCATTCACACATCTTCAGAATAAAGATTTATATTCAATCAGTAGTTCAGAGAAGTTCAGAATACATTTAAATGATCCATGTGGACTGGCCACTTTGTTTAGGGAACGCTCACCGATGGCATGATTACCAGGGTCTCTTAAAGCCTTTGTGCAATCAGAGCCGCAGTGCTTTGCTAATCTTGAACAGAGCACTCTCACTCCAAAACAGCCATGAAGACAAATTATATCCAAAAAAAAAACTTCCCTGATGAACTCTTCATGTAAAGTGATTAGCTCCTACAGTCTGACTATAGAAGTGCTCCCCTTCTTGCAAAAAAGCACAGCTCAGGCCACTGCTATACTTTACTCCTTTGAAAATATATCCCCCTCTTCACAGTCTCACCAAAGGTTGATTGTCATCAAGCGCTTTGTGTCTTTTTTCATTCCCTTAAAACAATGCCACTCTGAAGAACAGAACATGTCAAGCCGTGCACATCTATCATTTAGGGTGTGATGGAGTGGATGGGCTGACTCTGATGTGCGCGAAATAGAGATCAAATGAAGAGTGGAGGGTGGGGAAATGTCTGACTCAGTTTCATCACTGAGAACGGCAGAGTTCCTAAGATTAGAAAGCTGCTTTGTAACTCCATATGTTTGAGTCGATATGTGGCAGGAGGCCAGTGTGCTATCTAACTCCGTTCATGCTGTAGGCATTGAGGGGATGCCACACTGCACACTATAGTGAGTCTAGAGTAAGTACAATATCATATTACCTAGATGCCCCTGCTACTCAATCCACTGGGGAATTGTGATCAAAACTGTTGTGCTTACATGCTAAACCAGACCTTTTCACACAAATCAGACGTTTTCTGGCTCATAAAGAGCAAACACTCACTCTGCTATTTTTATCCATAGAAATGAATAGGTACATAATGGTGTTCGAGCTCTCATCCTTTCCAGTAAAGATAATATTGTTAGGATGATGAAATATTTGAGTGAGACTGACGATTGATTTTAATGGATCACGGTAATTGTGCTGTGCATATGAATTAACCTGAGAAATGAATCATGGCCATAAATGGGTCTTCCATCACCTTCTGATAAAAGATTTCAATTGGGCAATTTCAAAGTGTGCTGACATGTGGTTCATGAAAATGGAGGTGATAAAGCCCACTCCATATCTGGCCTTGCACAGCTGCCCAAATGAAAGAACTCTGGTCTCCTAATCTGCTCTCCAGATGCCAGGCCATATCAGGACATCAGTGTCCTCACTAAGCCAGCATCAGGGGCCAAGATCCCCACTGGATACCACTGCTTAAGGTTTATTTGTCAGACAAAACATGACAAGCATTGATTCATTTAATGTAGTACATCACTAGTAGTCAGTTGCCCAGAGGATGCGCATACATATATCAGATGGGATTACAATGTGTGTTAGTCAACATGAGCCAGTAGCATTAATTGACCTGAAATGGACAATCACAGGGCAAACGCTGTATCCATTATCATATTAGCTTTCCGATTTCCTTCATTCCTGTGAGCCCTTGAAGTGCTCCCTGAACTGCGGCTTCTGATGCTGCTTATTTACAACATTGGAAATTGACATAGTAATTGAGAAAATCAGTTTTGGAAAACACAACAGGAAGGCAGATGGGTCTACCTTTGCATTTCAGCACACTGAATGTAAATAGGTTCACATTATTTAAGTGAGAATGGTTTTTCATGATATAATATTTTCCTACGGTCCCAGGAAACAACACCTGTTCAATTAAAAAGAAAGTACAGCAGTAAATGTAAGAAACATTCTACCACAGACATTAATAGCATTAAAAGGTTTTAGTTACTCATTACCGAGTTGGATTCTAATCCCATGGTTCTTGGGGCTCCGCGTGGGTCCCATGAAGCAACCCCAGAGGGCTGTAATTTTTTTTTCAACTTTTGTTACAATGGTAGAATATTATTGAGTTCTTATAGTTATTAGCCTATTTGACTAGTCACTAGACTTAAATGTATAATAAAATAGAATACAACCCAAGCAGAACTGTATAAATAAGCTATATAAGACCTATATTATATATTATACTTATGTGATAACAATGTGTCCAGGAACAAAAAATCTCTAAAATATTGCTCACATTTAAAATGAGCTTCATATTTGAATAGTTAGGTATAGTTGAATAGATTATGTTCATATTATGTGTTGATGAAGGTTTTTATGTTTATGAAATTTATTGATTGTTAAAGGGGTGCCTGGCTGCCAAAGGTTCGACAGCCCTTGTTTGAAACTTTATCCATAAAAATGTCTTCTTTGGACAGAAGGGACAATTAAATCTATCAGATATAGATCTTTGAGATATAAAGCCATCAGGACGAATATGAAACACTTGGAACAGAAAGTCTTATCTCTACAACTGACAAATGATCCTGCAACAACTGAAAGCTATTTGCAGGTAAATTACATCATTGCCTATACCACTATCATTAAAATTTACTATGTAGTTTACAAATTTGTAAATTTATACTTGGCATTTATACATACAGGTCCTAAAGTATATATTGTTGTCTTTTTCTTGACAAAACTATGTGTTGTAATATACAATAGGTATGTCCTGAAAACGCTTTTCCAGATTCCTCTTGAGGCCATCATTCCTGGCCAGTATTAATTTTCTCCATGAGACTCATTTCATAAAGAGACTTGACTACACATTAATATGAGAATGCCATTTAAGATTGGTTTAATTTTCTTCTCGTACAAAACCTTAATTTGAGGTGTGTGCACTTAATACAACCACAGTGATTATTCCATGTGGTGGAACATTACCCCTTTTATTGTCTTCATTGCCATGTCATTCTGGCCAAGTGTGTTTCCAGTTTTTATTATTCCTGGAATGACTCATACACAAAAATCTGCACATCTATTACCTCTGAAAATGTCTACAATAGGAGCCTATATCCAAATATTCTGATATTCTGTCAGTCTTAATGTGGATTTGTTAACGTAACCTTTTTGTATCAAAATGGTGTAAAATTCTGAGTAACTTGTATGTGCATGCTGCAGTGGACTGGCTTTCCATCGTGGGCGTGTTTCAGTCTCACGCCCTATGTTACTGGGATGAAGAGTTTACTGAAGATGAATGAGTGAATGAATGAATTCCAGATTAGCATGTTTCTGGTGAGATTACAACTGGCTTCATCACATTTCAGCAGTTGCCCAGTGATTAAGGAAAATGCGTCTTACTGAACTCAATGCTGCAAGAATTTGTTTTTGCTATACACCGAAGAAGAGAAAAATACGCATGCGCACACACACACACACACACACACACACATATATACACACATATATACACGTATACAATATATACACACGGTGCTGTGAAAAAGTCAAGTATTTGCCCCATCCTGATTTCTTACCTTTTTTATTTAAAACAAAATCTAAGATTAAACAAAGGCAACCTGAGAAAACAAAAAATACAGTTTTTAAATGATTGTTATTTACTGAAGCAAAAATGTTATCCAATACGGTACCATGTTTTTTCAATTCATTTGGAGACACAGCATGCAAATCAGTCTTTCAAAAGGCATTAGCTGCACAATTACCCACAACTATGAGATGTGTCATATCAGCATATGGCAGTATTATCCTGTGATATGTAATTTGTCACATTTCACTGATGGGGAGATTTTCTCTTGGTTTAAAAAAAAAACGTCTGTATAGAATTTTGTTTGGTAATTGAGAAGCGTACACTGGCATTCTCTGTTTGAGCTGATGAGGTTTAAAGTGGTTACTTAGCCAAATAAATCTTTCTATGTTGCTGTAATTCACAAGCTTGGCCTAAATTTGATCTCTGTTATGAAACAACTCTGTCAGCCCACTCTGCCTAGAAACTTTGCCTAGAAACACAGAGGATTGCCCCTTTTCTCCTGAAGCTGTTGCAGGCTTACAAGGTAAGAATAATGAAAAGTCAATAAAATGATGCTACATTAGGTGCAGGATTATTCTCAAAAAAGTCTTGGACAAAGTGAAAAAATAAATGTTATACCACCCTAAGAAACGTCTGGTAGCAAGGATTCAAAAAGGCTTCTATTCAAGTATTGTAGGGTTGATGTCATTCACCATGGCCTGCTATGTAAATCTTTTAGGTTGTGACTTTCCAGACACGGATTAGGTCTGTTCATAAAGCAAAAAGGAAGGTTTAGTAGGGAATTGCTTTGAAATGAAGTAAAAAAAAAAAAAAAAAGTCATTTAAAACATTTGAGCAGCCTCAGCTACAATATAACCAATCAGAAAAATCCTCCCAAATAACCCCTGAGGGATGGGCTTTTTTCATTTCCTTTTTAGCTATTTGGCTATGTTCTTTGAGCACAATAGATCTAGGTCACCAATAGTGGGCAATGTCCTGGGAATTGCCTTTGCTGAGGTAATCAGGGTATATCTAGTGCAGTAAAGTGAGGACAGCAGCAGACTCATTGTGTCTCCCCTGTTTTAACAATATACATGAAGCAGAAACAGACAAATTGCACTTGTCTTAAAGTATAAGACTAGTTATTTTTGATGACAAATCGGTCAGAGTCAGAATACCCAAAGGTTAATGGAACAGAAACATTTTACTGGGCTTATTGTACTGTACTAATAAACATTAACAGATTGCTGAGCAAATTGTGTATGTGTATTAGAAATGTATTGGTTCTAAACAGGCTGTGCTGTCATTTTCACCTGAAGTGCATCCACATGCATTTTTCTGAATATAAACATGGAATTATGGCCCAGGAAGAGGAGTGGCTGCTGTGTCTAAACAATGGGTTGTATTTATTGTAATACTTTTTAGCTTAGAAAATAATGAGTATAGTACACTGGAGAAAAACGCTAATTTAATTTACTTCATTCAAATGTGTACCATTCCATAAGAATGAATGGAGTTGCATTAAGGCAGTTTGTTTTCATATAGCCATCATGACTTTTATTATGTATTTTCAAAGCCCTGGAATAGAATCAAACTCCATGCACTCATCTGAGCTCAGGATCAAACCTGAGACCCTGAAGCTCTCAGGCGGTAACATGGCCCACTGCTTTACCATGCTGCACATGATACGATCTCGTTAATTTAATACTAGTCATTTCGTCCTGTGTCATTTCTTTATGCCATTGGTAGAATCCTCACGAAATTTTAGAACTTAATTGAATCACGCTAACACTATATAAATTGATCACTCTAAGTCTACATAATTCAAGCTAGCAGATTAGATATGTGTGTATATTATATTTAGTGTAAACAATGAAATCATGTTTTAATTGGAAAGGAAATATTTTTTATGTAAACTATACCTAATATTTTCTCTTAAATCTGAACATCCACATATTCCTTTTTTTTCATTGCAGGCTATGTTATACAAACAATTGTTGTTAAAGATAGACATGTTCAAAAAAATTATTATTCTAATAAAACATATACAGTATACAACATATTGCTTTGTGTCATGTAATCCATAGAATGAAGGTTAGGATGGATGCAAGTGTAGATACGAGCTTTTAATAAAGAGAGGCAAGCAGACAAATCCAAATCATGAGACAATAGTGTGGTCAAAAAACAGGCAGTGGGTCAGGCGATCTGCAAACAGGCATAAACTAGGCACGACGAGAAACAAGAAACAAGTGATGTTCATTAGATGGGCATCTCGGCAGGATAGTGGATTAAATCAACATTTAACATTTAATAAAAATTTTGATAATTTGGGTTTTTATAAATATAATTTGGTGCAAAAAACAAAATGGTTTATTTAAATTCGGACTTCATGCAGCCAGTTCATGTCAGATTCCTGTTTCTGTTTTCTGCTAGCTCATAATATTCTATACATAGTTTGAAGGAAGGTGAATGTGGACAATCACTACTTTTAACCACAGTGTGTTTCTATCTCTTGCTATACACTCCTGCCCGGGACAACAAATAATCGGGACAACAAATAATCCATAATATTGGACAAATCAACCTGAGAGGTATTTACGCTGAAGAGGTGATTAGTAAATGTGGTGTAGATGAGTGTGATTGGTAAACTGGTGAACTTGAAATAATTGGCTGAAAGAGAGGTGTTTTATGATATGACAGGATATGGAGGATATGGCCACTTATGTGACATAGATAATGCACACTTGCTCACTCGGATCATAAAGAGGACATGTTAATAAACATTATTGGAAGTCTTCACTGATTCCAATATGTGCTATGGCTTTTCATTACCCCCCTTAAAATCCCAGTCTATTAAATCATATTATACAATAGCACTATTGAATTCTCAAGTCTAATTTGCCATGTGGTGTTAATTTTGTGTAACAGCAGCTTGGACAGTAGTGCCAGCAGGTTTATATTAAGATTGTAATATATTGTGGTTTCTATAGTAACAACTCGGACACAAGGACTTGTATGGTTGATGCTCCAAATGATCTAAGTCTAATATTGAAAAGGAATGAAATACTTGCTGTTATTGAACAAAGAAAAACATATACTAATGGTATGCTGAAGTTTTCTGTAAGTAAATGTTTAAGATTTATGGAATCATTATTGTATGTCAGTGTGTCTGTAATGGTCAGTAAGTTTTCACAGGACAGAGGACTTTATATTTTCCAGCTTCCCAGTTTCCAGTTTCCCTGTAACATCCGTGGTGTTTTTTCCTTCATTAACTTCAAGAGAGAGAAAAGGATAGGCTGGTAAGAGAATGGCAGTTTAAATTGATTATATCATATGTGAATAACCTATCTTGTGGACTCTGTGCATTAAATGCAACTATAAATGGTAAAAAAGCATGATGTATCATTCCATAATAAACTCAAATGTTGTAATACGTGTTCCTTTACTCTAGTATTAGAGAAATAAATCACTTTGAGACATAAGATTAATAAACCACTTAAGGGTGGCATCACACTACCCTGGCTTATTTTCCTTTAAAAACACAACACACCATGTTTTATTCCATACTTATTCAGCAACTACAATGCAACAATGCATGTAGCTGCTAGAGTATGGACCTGGGCCTGGCAACAAGTACTGGGAGATTACAACCCCAATGTCATAGGAGGTTCTCAAGTTATTTAGATGTTTTATGTACTAAAACAACTTCTATAAAGTTAGTGTGAGGTATGCTTTCTTGAATAAAAAGAAGAATGATAATTTCTGGCATGAAGACCACTCTGCTTTTGTATAAAGAGCAATCAAATGTGCATCCATCATAAAGGAAGAGGTTTTCAAAACTGAGCATTTGGGGAGCCTATAATCTTCCTTTAGTGCTGTTTTCCAGCAGACATCAGTTCCAAACGTAATCTAACACAGATGATTCAGCTAATTAAGTTCTTCTGAAGAAAAAATGAGCTGATTCAGGTGTTATGTTTGGTAAACTTTGCATAAAAGCTCAGCAGGAAGACACTTTTATATCTATACAGTTTTCACAGCTTCTGTATAGCTGTGATGTATAAAGTATCTCGGTAAACCTCATAATTAATAAGTGAGGTAAACACAGGTCTCAGTGGGGATAATGGTTCAAGAGCAACAGCACTGAGAAAACATGCAATATGTTAATGCTTCACTTTTTAAAAATGAATTCATGCCCTACTGCTTAAAAAATGTCTAAAATGTGTCAATTTGAAGAAATTGCTGTTCTGGCCAATCCATGAACTGGGTCATTTCTGAATGGTTTTATTGGACCTTTGTGCACTCCTACTGTCTGTATGAAGTTGTGTGAGCTCTCATGTATATGTAATCCATCTATGGCAACCAAGGACTGCAAGCTTTCAGATTGTAGCGAACATATGTCACGGTAATTTGCAGGTAGGATACAACACCTTCAAGCCCTCCCCCATCAGATATACAAAGAATAATGTGGTGCCCCCGGGGCGTGATTTATTTTTGTTCAACACCTGCTCAGCAGCTTGCCATCTAGCCCTAATGGCGCACCAGGCCTCTGGTCTCATTTCCAATGAAAACGGGGCAAAACTAGCTGAAAGGGCAGTGGGGTGGATACAATCTTGATGGTTACTGAGTTCTGACATCCCCAGAACAATATTGATGGTAGTTTCATCAATTTTCCACAATTCAGACTGCACACCTGAGCAGCCTGGACCCAGTTTCCCAAAAGCACTGTAAAGTTGACATCAGTTTTAACTGGTCAAGAGAGCACACAGGTTGAGGCTGTCTTTATCATGTGCTTCCTTTTGGGAATTGTTCATAAACCTATATATTGTGATGCATATTTTGCATCTTAGACATGTCTGAGAGAATCACAATATGATATTTTTGTCATATTGCCCATCCCTACTGGTTTTTGGAAGATGTACATTTATATATTGGAGATAAGAAAAACAGATTATTAATTTACAGACTGTGGTTGTTAAACAGACTTTAACATCTAAATTAAAAGAAAAATAAAATGGTTTAACTTAACTTACAGTGCTGATGTTGCTGTTTGTTTGTTTATTTTGTGTTCATATTACTCTGATTATGCCAGTACAGCAATTGCACTTATTTAGGTTTTTGACACACACACACACTCACACACATACAGTATATATATATATATATATATATATATACACACACATACCTATATATATATATATATATATATATATATATGTATGTATATGTGTGTATATATATATATATATGTGTGTGTGTGTGTGTGTGTGAAAATAAAGAGTTTTGTTATCAAGAAGTTCATTAATTGAAACAGATTATAGATCACAAACAGAAAAATATGAGTTGTGGTTATATATGAGGAACATTTTCATCTATTTATTTTCTAACATTAAAATACTTACTCACTTTTTGCTTGCATTTCCTCATTTGTGAGTTGCTTTGGATAAAAACGTCTGCTAAATAAATAAAAGAAAATTTAGGTTCAGCATAGCTTTGAGAGATAAATTAGCTTTTATTTCTCACTAGGTCTGAGTAGAAAAAGAAAGTAAAGGTTAATAATAGAGATCATGCCTCTTATAGTAAGAATCCAATGTTTTAGTGTTTTCGTTATGTGTTGTGAAAGCTTTTACATTATTTATCTTACATAGTTTATACGGTGATAGAAATGACAGCCTGAGTAGTAGAGAGGGATGGTGTTTGTGGTGGACTTCAGCATAACCTGGGGATCAATGTAAAGTACCATCTACTGTACTTTATATATTATTATCCTTCCAGTGCTAATTTCACTGCATGCAACATCATTTGCTGAGTTTGTTTTGCAGCATCTTTTAAGTCACTTGATTATCTGTACATCATTTTTCATGGCATGTATAACACTGGCACAATTGCTGGCACAATCCAGTAAGTGGTTTTTAAAGCAACTCTGCAATTTTGTTATTTTATATTTTACATATTGGTAGCAGGAGTGTTTTATAAGCACCAACCTTTTTTTCCAATTTTAATTAAGTCCCTTATGTACATAAAACTCCAAACAACAATAAGGTCAGGCTAGGGTCAGCCTGTTTCAGCAAAACTGATCCAATTAAAATTAAACAAATGTTATCACAGACTTTGCAAATGCAAGTCATTTCATTGCAAGTCATTTCACATCAGAATAGCCTCTGAAATAAAATTGTTGCTGCTATTAATTCCTACCCTAAGCTCGAAGAAAGAAAAACCCCTCTTTTGTACAGCAGCTTTCTAATCCAGTTAATTAAGTATTCAACCAGCAGGAAAATAGGCTTCTGACAAAGGCTGCGCCAACATAACTATGAAGAAAACACAGACCACAGGATGAGTAAGCACTGCTAGTAGCGTATTTCCACACATATATCATAATACCTATTAAATATTTAAAAACAAGCAAGTGAACATTGACCTTAAGGGTTTCCTGAGCATTGATCTCTGGTAAACTGAAACTCTCTAATTAATTCTTAATGAAAAGGTTTTTCCTTCTTGTGTTTTAGGTGTTGATATTCATAATGCAGAACATGAACCCTTCATGAAGTGTGACATGCATGTGCCACATGTCTGTCCTGTGATATGACTGAGAAACACACTCTATCGTCTTAATTTGTTATTTATGTGACTTATTTGACAAGAACTATTTAAAATTATTTCCCCCATTTTTGCTTGCAATACCAAAGAATCAATTTCTGACCATTTTAACCTTGTTGTTCACACTTCTGATTGGGTTTGTTAACTGTGTGTAAATTGAGAATTGAGCGTTGCTTTCTCTCATCAGGGGATTCAGAGTAATTTCAGCTGCAGATGAAAAAGGCCAGTCAAAACTTGTGAGACCTCTTCACTGTGAGTCCCTGCCACTCCTTTATGAGCAACTGTAAGACCATACCCTGGGATGCCCTGGCAATTCTTTTGTCCTCTCTAAGAGTAAGCTCATGGTCAGCTCTCCTGAGATGTAATTTGTTCCCTGAGTGAACCCAGTGTGTTTACCTACGTGCACTTCTCCCATTTGCAATGGAGTATGTTTCTACAGAAACAATAGAGGTTCATAGAAGTAAGTGACACAGACTTCAAAGAATCCCATAGCCTCCAAAAACCCATCTGATGGAATCAATGATTAATTGGAGCTCTTAGGACTTTGAAAACAGTTGGTCCATGTAAAGATAATTGGGCAGGCAGAAATGATGAAGCTAATGGGCCTTACTGGCAAAGCATAAGGGGATCAAAGTTAGCAGAGTGTGCAGGTCATATAGAAGGTCCAAAAGTGCTTTTCAAACCACTTCGACACTAGCATCCACCCAGTCATTATATACTCGTTAGATAGTCAGCAAAAATCAGAAAATATGTGCATCAATAAGCACTATACTCAATTCCATTATTGATGAAAACCTTCAGAAAGAGAGTTGTACTCATGCAAGACGCTGATAGCTATTCTGTAAAAATGTTGACAATCTGGCCACTGCTGCATTGAACGGTATGCATGCTGAGACATGAACCAATTACTTCACATAAATGGATGGGCCCTACACCGCAACTTGTTTGTCATCTTTGGTTGTAAATCAGTTTGTGTTGCTGTAATTAGTTCTCCATGAAATTATTACAATATCTGCAATTCATTATTTTTGTTTCTCTTGTTTTGATAAGCTGGTAAATTAAATAACCAGAATTTTTCTAAGGGACGATGTAATAAGAAAAATTTATTTTTACCATCCACAGTTGATTAAAATAAAAAGGTCCAATTTACATTAATGATGAATTGCACTTTTTATACGTAAATCCGTAAAAACGTAAAAAAGTACTGTGGTGCAGTGGGTAGCATTGCACAGGTCCCTAGAATTTCACAGGTCCATGTTTCCTGGTTTGGCCCTGAGCTTGGCTTTTATCTGTGCATAGTTTCAGTGCATGTTCTCCATGTCTGCATGGGATTTCTCTGAGATATCCAGTTTCGTTCCACCTGTAGGTGGCTTGGCTGTGTTAAATCACCCATAGGTGCAAATGTGTGGGAGTGTGTGTGTGCATGGTGCCATGCCATGGACTGGCATTTAATCTAGGGTGTGTGCCTTGGCTCTGGATCTACCGTTGACCAGGATGAATTGTAAGAAAATTCTAGGAATTTTACGAAATCATGCATCAGAATTTAATAGGAGGCCTTTGTTGGACGAGTATCAGAAGAGAACGATCAGGAATTCTGGGAGGTCATAGCTGAATTTGTCAACTGGTGTGAGTTAAACCACCTCTGCCTCAATGCCAGCAAGACAAAGGAGATGGTAGTCGACCTCCGCAGTAGGCCACCGGTGAACTTCCAGGGTGTTGACATCGAGAGGGTGGAGACGTACAAATTCCTGGGTGTTCACCTCAACAATAAACTGGACTGCTCCATAAACACAGATGTCTGGTATAAAAAGGCCCAAAGTCATCTCCACCTGCCGAGGAGACTGGAGTCCTGCTAAATCATGCTAAAATTGTTCTATGACACTGTGGTAGCATCTGCTATCTTCTATGCAGTAGTTTTCTGGGGAGTCGGGAGCACAGAGAGGGACAGGAAACGTCTTAACAAACTGGTCTGCCATCTAGACAGCATTTAGGTGGTGAGGGAGAGGAGGATGTTAGCTAAGCTGGCATCTATCATGGGAAATTCCTCTCACCCGCGGTATGAGATATTGAGGTCCCTGAACAGCTCCTTCAGCAGCAGACTGCTGCACCCTCAGTGCAAGAAGGAGCACTACTGCAGGTCCTTCATCCCTAGAGCAGTCAGACGCTTTAATGCAAATAACAACATAATGTAGCACTGCACTGCATTGTTGTTGTTTTTTTTGCCTTATCTGCCTACACAGTCACAATAATTCTGCAATATGAACATTTATTCATTTATTACTATTTGTTGCTCACCCTCAAACGTTAACTGTGCAATCATGCAATCATCCATTCATCACTTTTCTCTGTATAACTTAGTTGTCACTCATTTGTAAATATTCATATTTGTATTCATTTATACATGCATTGCGGTGTTCATAATGTACATACTACCATTATAATTATTTTTCACGACTATTATTCTTATTTTTCTATTCCTATTGTATATATTTTTAGACATTGTTTTTTTTCATTCAATTGCTTTTTAATGTGTATTCTTTCCTATCTTATTTTTTGTGTAATTGAGCTGCTGTAACGAGGGAATTTCCCCAGTGTGGGATCATAAAAGTTTTTATCTTATTTATCTTAACATCCCGTCAAAATCGAAGAGAGGACCAGAACAAACTTACCTTTGACAACATTAAAGGAGCTGCAGGAGTTTCAGGCAAGTACTGGTCACTCCCTACATGTGACAACAATCCCTTGTATTCTATACATGTCTGGGCTAAGCGGTAGGGTGGCTAGACCAAAGCCCTTTTTCATAAAAAACAAGCAAGCATCAAAGCCTACCTAAATTTTGCCAAAACATACATATAATCACCACATACTATGTGACAATTGTGTTATGGCGTGATGAGACCAACACCAAAAGTTGATTATGACTAAGTTTCTGGACAAAATTCTAAAAAAATGTTTACTGTAAAAGTTTTACAGCTTATCATCTGAAGAACACCATACCAACAGTGAAGCATGGTGGTGGAAGCATCATGTTAACGGGCTGCTTCTCTCCAGCTGGGACTTGGGTTCTACTCAAGATAGAGATAATCATGGATTTATAACATTCTGGTTTGTAAACAAAACCTACAGGCCTCTGTATGACAGCAGAAGATGAAGAAAAATGTCACCTTCCAGCACGATAACAACCTAAAGCACAAATCCAAATCAACTGGGCGGCTGTGGCTCAGTCGGTAGAGTGGGTTGTCCACTAATCCACTAATTGTAGGGTTGGCGGTTTGATTCCCGGCCTTCATGACTCCACATGCCGAAGTGTCCTTGGGCAAGACACTGAACCCCAAGTTGCCCCCAATGGCAAGTTAGTGCCCTGCGTGGCAGCTCTGCTACCATTGATGTGAATGGGTGAATGAGACACAGTGTAAAGCGCTTTGGATAAAAATGCTATATAAGTCCGCCATTTACCATTTAACCAAAGAATAGCTTCAGAAGAAAAAGATAAAAAAGAATGAGTTTACAAGAAAACTATGCTTTAACAAAGTTTTAGTTAAAGGGTGTACACACTTATGCATTCAGGTTATTATAAAAAAAAATATTTGTTTTTCTTGAAAAGTTTTCTCTTTGATTTTCACTTGAATTTCTTCGTTGCTATATCACATGAAATGTAGAAAAAAAAGATCTGATGATTTATATTGGTTTAATTTTTTACACCCAAAAAACCTGCAATTTTAACAGGGATGTATAGACTGGTTTATTCACAGTATGTTATTGAACAGGTTTGAAAATTTGTTTGCTTGGACAGACTAATTTACACTTGGTTTAGATCTTACTTTTATAGTTTGTTAGCATCTATAGACAAATTATATCAGCAATCAAATGGATTATTCAGAACCTATAAAAGTGCACAAGGTATTGTTTTACCCCCCATGTTCTTCTTCTTGAACATGTGATTTGCAAATATACTGGTATATTGACTTTTGCCTCTTGGCTGATTATACACAATGACACATCAGCCAGATTCAGAGGTACTACTGCATATTTCAACCTAGATGTTGATTGCTATTCTGTGAAAGCAAACGCAAGCACCACTTCTGTGTAGCTGACTGTTATACACTGTAAAATACATATTATTATGTGAAAAACAGTTTTTAAAAAATGCTAGAATGGTCTATTGTAATGTGCTTAAGCTATAGCCTGTTTTGCTATAAAAAAAACACAACTTTTTTTATTCCTAGCTGGATCTATGAAGGTTTGTGTTATTTGCCTTAATAATTATGCATTTTGGGGCCTTTAGACAGGTGCAAAATACAGGGCGTTGATTATGCGAATAGATTCGATCATCCACGGTGTGATTATCTCAACTTGAATATCACATTGGGAATGATGATTGAGTGTGCAAATTATACAACCAAAAGATCAAGTATTTAACTTTTGGAAGCCTGTTTTTGTCTCTTGAAGATTATTCATTTTTTATCGTTTCTCCAACTTAAGTCATCGTGTTAAATATTTTCATAGTAAGGTTGGTTTAATATTAGATACATGCCACATGTTTTTCCCATCCAATGCTATTAACATTAAAAACAGCCAGTGAAAAGTTACCTTATTAACACACAAAAAGACAATGCCAGAGCACACTCAGGTCTACACTCTTTTTAACTTTTGCCTTGATATTGACTTTTGAAATGTTTTGCAATGTAAACATTTGACAGGTTTCATTTTCACTCCTCGCTTTATAATGCAAATGATAGCCATGGCTATCAAGTACATTTAACACAAACAAAATAAACTCATTTAAATGAGTGTTTCTAGCCCACTATTTTGCATGTGACATTAAAACCAAGATTAAAAACATACTTATAGGTAATTTGTAATTCTGTGGTATTTTATCTTGCTAAATATAAATATAAAAAAAAAAATATTTACCTTCTAAAGAAATAGTAAAAAAAAATGATGATGATGATGATGATGATGATGATGATGATACAAAAAAACAGGTAACTGTAATCCATTACAGTTATGTCAAAAATCAAAGTAATCAGATTATAGCTACATTTTGTAAAAATAGTAATTCTATCAGGATTACTTTTTTTTTTTTCATTTAAAACCAAAGAAATTTAGGCTCCATACTGTGCTTATAAAGGTTGCATTTGTGACCAAAAATAAAAAATTTTGTGAATTATATTTTTGGTGTGATACTTGGATTACGTTACTGATTAAATATTTTATGAAGTAATTAGTAACTGTAATGGAATGCATTTTTAAAGTAACCCTCCCAACCCTGATTATTAGACAGCCTTCTTTATCTTGAACCTCTAAGTATAGAACACGTTGTCTTGATGTTAAAATATTCGCTGTAGCAATTGAGACATCACCGTTGAAGAGGAAAGCAAGCAAGGACAATTTAAAGTTAGTACAAAGCAGTCTTTCCGCCACATTTGGCATTGTTCTTCTGTGGCAGGTTAAACACGGGTGCTAAAGTTTGAATGTGTTAGAGAACACTTTTTTTTAGTGCTTTCAGCTATATATAGCTTTGTACGTCATCAAAGCGGTGGGGGAACATGTACCAAAGCCATGCAGAAAACATTATTGTTTAAGCAAACATGAGATGATGTATTGAGCTTAAAAATCTCCACCCTGAGATGTACATGCATGTGGGAAAACTTTCCTTTTCATCTTCCTGTTCATTAAATAAGTTAAGGGCGGCTGTGGCTCAGTCGGTAGAGCGGGTTGTCCACTAATCCACTAATCGTAGGGTTGGTGGTTCGAATCCCGGCCCGGATGATCCCATGCCGAAGTGTCCTTGGGCAAGACACTGAACCCTAAGTTGCCCCCAATGGCAAGCTAGCACCTTGCATGCAGCTCTGCTACCATTGGTGTGTGAGTGTGTCTCATTTGTAAGTCGCTTTGGATAAAAGCGTCTGCTAAATGAATAAATGTAAATGTAATGTAAGTTGGTGCGCAAACATGGTAACATTAATAGCTAATTAACACTAGAAGCACAAACATCCACATATAAGGAAACAAGCTGTACAGTTAAAGTAATTAGTGCTGGGCTCAGTGTAGGTACTAATTAGATCAGCTGACTGAAGTGCTCATAACACATGGAGAAAAAAAAGCCATTTTTGTGAACAGTGTTTGTGTTTATTAAATGTGATACACAATTCTGTCTACTGCCATTCATTAGTATTGGGCGTGACCATTGCCAGGCTGAGAACAGCTGGTTTGTGAAGAGGGAGTTGGTAATATTAGTATCAGGTCATGTATTAAATCCACTCAGGAAAAAGTGCAGGCTGTTAGATTGTAGAGCACATTATTATAGTTATTCTTCTTCTTCTTCTTCTTCTTCTTCTTCTTCTTCTTCTTCTTCTTCTTCTTCTTCTTCTAGTACACATATAGTGGTCTGCAAAAGTTTGGGCAACCTTGTTTATTTCAATGATTTTCCTTCATAAATCGTTGGTTCTTAGGATTAAAAAAAATCAGTTAAATATATCATATAGGAG
>JAFFST010053325.1:333536-347052 GCA_022414735.1 Noturus placidus
CTCTCATAGGAAGCTATAGGAAGCGTTTAGAAGCTGTTATTTCTGCAAAAGGGGGATCTACTAAATATTGAGTTATTTTGTTTTGATTGTGGTGCCCAAATTTATGCACATGCCTAATTTTGTTTAAAGAATTATTGCATACTTCCTGTAAATGGTATAAAGTTCGTTTCACTTCTCAAATATCACTGTGTTTGTCTCCTATATGATATATTTAACTGATTTTTTTTAATCCTAAGAACCAACGATTTATGAAGGAAAATCATTGAAATAAACAAGGTTGCCCAAACTTTTGCAGACCACTGTATTCTATTTACTATATTACTTCATTTCTATATACATATACTAGTTTACTATGCAACTATTACTATACTACTTCTTATTATTATCTCTTACTACCTATTATATCATTACCTCTTCTTCTACTTTTTTTGTTGGGTTTTGCATAGAACACTTACTGTTTTTTTTTTACCAGAGTTATTAAATAAATAAAATAAAAGAAAAGCAAATAAAGGATGTTTTTTTTTTACTTGTTTCTTATAGTGTAAGTGTACTAACACAATAAGCCATGAGAGCATTGCTGCCACCATTGAGTCTTTTTGTGAAAAACTAGTGACAAGTCTTATCTTTAAATTTGTAGTATTTGGCCAACATCTTTATCCAGAGTGACTTAAAGGCATGCTTTGAAGTCCCTACCAATAAACATGTCTTCACTAGATCATCAGAGTACCATCAGTCTAAAAACCCAGCTAGGGAGCATGGTACATTATGAAAAACACACAAGGCAACAACACTTTTTAAAATAACATACAGTGGGGGGAAAAAAGTATTTGATCCCCTGCTGATTTTGTACGTTTGCCCACTAACAAAGAAAGGATCAGTCTATAATTTTAATGGTAGGTTTATTGGAACAGTGAGCGACAGAATAACAACAAAAAAAATCCAGAAAAATGCATGTCAAAAATGTTATAAATTGAATAAATTGAATACATTTAATGAGGGAAATAAGTATTTGACCCCTTCTCAATAAGAAAGATTTCTGGCTCCCAGGTGTCTTTTATACAGGTAACGAGCTGAGATTAGGAGCACACTCTTAAAGGGAGTGCTCCTAATCTCAGATTCCAAACTCTCCACCATGGCCAAGACCAAAGAGCTCTCCAAGGATGTCAGGGACAAGCTTGTAGACCTACACAAGGCTGGAATGGCTACAAGACCATTGCCAAGCAGCTTGGTGAGAAGGTGACAACAGTTGTTGCGATTATTCGCAAATGGAAGAAACACAAAATAACTGTCAATCTCTCTCGGCCTGGGGCTCGATGCAAGATCTCACCTCGTGGAGTTGCAATGATCGTGAGAACAGTGAGGAATCAGCCCAGAACTACACGGGAGGATCTTGCCAATGATCTCAAGGCAGCTGGTACCATAGTCCCAAAACAATTGGTAACACACTACGCCATGAAGGACTGAAATCCTGCAGCGCCCCTGCTCAAGAAAGCACATATACATGTCTGTCTGAAGTTTACCAATGAACATCTGAATGATTCAGAGGACAACTGGGTGAAAGTGTTATGGTCAGATGAGACCAAAATGGAGCTCTTTGGCATCAACTCAACTCGCTGTGTTTGGAGGAGAAGGAATGCTGCATATGACCCCAAGAACACCATCCCCACCGTCACACATGGAGGTGGAAACATTATGCTTTGGGGGTGTTTTTCTGCTAAGGGGTCAGAACAACTTCACCGCATCAAAGGGACGATGGACGGGGCCATGTACCGTCAAATCTTGGGTGAGAATCTCCTTCCCTCAGCCAGGGCATTGAAAATATTCACATATTAAAATTTTTAAAAATAAAAATTTTTACATGCGTTTTTCTGGATTTTCTTGTTGCTATTCTGTCTCTCACTGTTCAAATAAACCTACCATTAAAATTATAGGCTGATCATTTCTTTGTTAGTGGGCGAACATACAAAATCAGCAGGGGATCAAATACTTTTTTCCCCTCACTGTACATAATTTAAGTATGTATTTCATGAAGAGGTAGGACTGTTCAGTTCATTTCACAATCTAGGAGCCAGGACAGAGAAAAGCCTTGATATATGTTTTCTTGGCACCCTGAGAGATGGTGGATCCATTCGAGCTGTGCTGAGGGAGTGTTGTGCAGAGTGGGGTTTGATAAGTGCTTTACGGTACAGTAAGAAGGCACTGGTCTGTTTTTGTCTTTATATCTGGAAGAAAGTGGAAGAAGGCAGTGAAGGTTGGAAACTTGGGCAGGCTGAAGTCATACAGCTGCATTCTGGATCATGTGACAGTGGCAGACTTACCAGAAGTGAGTTCCAGTAGTGCAGTCTCAAAATGACAAGGGACTGACCATTCACCAGAACTGCCCAGATTGTCATAATGCTGCAATGGAGAAAATGGCATGAATGAAGTCAGCTTAGTGACGTGCGGCAATATGAAGAGATGGTTGTCTATGGTTACCCCAAGGTTGTGTGCAGCAACACATTGTGACATATGAGTTGTCACACAGGGGACACCAGTAACTAATTTTTTCTCAAGTTTCAGCTGATGAGCCATTTCCATAACAAGATGTCAGCCAGACATGCTGAAATGTAGAAGCATTTCTTATTTCTATATGTCATTATTTAAACTCTCTTTGAGGTAATATTTAGTGTCATACAGCCTAATTTGTATTGTAATATAACATTGATCATATTGAATCAATGAATAAGTAAATTAGCCTCTGAGATCAACTGGTAACATTTTGAGTATGGATTAACTACTTTCCCCTGAAAAGAGGTGGCAACACTGCATGAGAGGGAGTGTGTGTGTTACAGTCATTTTATCATGTGTAAAAGTGGGTTTTAGACACTCCATGTCACGTCACTGTAATGCATATCCGCTAGTGGCTTATTGCTGTATTAAAATACCAACAGAAACATTATGATTGATGGCACAATGTAGTCTGTTAACAGTAAGCTTTGTTTGCTGAGGAACATAGATTACGGTATTCTCTGGTTAGAACAATGGCTTTATTGTTTTAAAGTCTGTCATATAAATACAGAATGAAATGATTTAACAATGGCTCAACCAATCAGAGTTTACAACCGAAAGTATCATTTTATAAATAGACTCGTATTCGTGCTGCCCAGAAGTTTGCACTGTGTCCCTAATTTCAGTATTTCTGGACTTCTGACAGTCATTGTGTATGCCAGGCTGAGTACGGCAGTTTTGACAGCTCAGCAACTTTGATGGCATAATACAGGCTGTTAAATTGATGCAGTGTCACATTTGCTATATTACTATATGTGAAGAGACTGAGGCATGTATGGCCCTCAACTCTTTCCAATCTTACTGCATGTCTATAGGCATTTTAATCAAATTAAGTGGAATGGTTGACATGTTGTATAACAGTTACTTTGAACACACTACACTACAGTATCTCTGACATTGCACAACTGTGAATTACTCATTCATGTACACACATCCTCAGAGGAAGCCTTTAACCGGATTTATATGAGAGAAATTGCACTTTGTGGAGCTTTTCATAAATACCTAAAGGCTTTGGATGGTGAATCATTCCTCCACGTGGAGGGGTTGACATGGACAACAGGTTCTAGGATGAACTACTGCATAGTGTTTTGCAAGGACATGTCCTAACATCTGTCTCTGTAGGCTTCATTAAGAGCTCCCTATTTGTTTTCTCCTTGCTGTCCCAGTGCAGTGCTATGCTACACACACACCTAATGGTTTTGTGTCTTGAACCCAGGTAATTTATGGCATGTGCAGCAGGAAAGACATTTAACATGATTTCTCTTTGAGGTGGAGCATCAATATGGCGTACAGAAAACTGTGTGCCAGATGCATCTCTGGAGATGCAGCTAACAGCCATTATCCACGGTGTTGTTACATAATCCTGGGACTACATACAGTACTGACCAAGCACTGATCAAGCAACAGGCAGTACAGTGCTACCAATTCTTTCCTCAATATGGGTCTTATTTTTATTGTTAGAAACTTACAGCTGGGTGACAAATTAAAGGAAAAACAAATTAAGTGCCTTAGTAAGATGTTTGGCACCAAGTGCAGCTTTACTGTACCTTAACATTTATTTTTACAAATCTCTGGAGCTGTTCTGGTTGGATGAGCACCATTTTTCCAAAAGATATTCTCTCATCCAACATCTTCAGAGGTCCAGATCTTCCATAGCTGTTCAACCGGGTTGAGATCTGGTGAGTATGAAGGCTTTAGCATATGATTTATATCATTTTCATACTTATCAAACCATTAGGATACAATGTATCGTTTACTATCCATAGAAATGTGTCATAGTAGGATAAAGGTGATCAGTCAGAAGAATTTTGATTTTGAGGGAAAGTTCTAAACCCAAACCGTGCCAGCTAAATAAATAAATGCATCCCAG
Organism: Noturus placidus; assembly: GCA_022414735.1. NCBI lineage: Eukaryota > Metazoa > Chordata > Actinopteri > Siluriformes > Ictaluridae > Noturus > Noturus placidus. The sequence goes on from JAFFST010053325.1 coordinate 337,954, forward strand.
AGCGTAATAGAGCCACTGATTTTTTTTTTCTTTTAATTTGTCATCCATCTCTAAGTCAGGCACTTAAGCTAAAATGCTATGTGAATAGATATGCAGGGAACGTTATCTGTAAGAAGAACTGCATTATGATGTGTCAGGCTAACTTGATTTGTTAATGGCCCATTCATATTATTAAAATGGCCAACATGCACTTTATGCCTCCAAGGCTGCCAGGTTTTCCTGACTAGTACTCATTGTGCAGCTGTTCTGCAGTTACGTCTTGGCCATGCCCAGTAAAATAAAAGCTTATCTTTAAGACCAAAGGAATTGGGTGAAGGTAAATGCAGCTTGATTAAGCAGATTGCATTTGACTGAGGAAATATGCTGTAAATTGCAATATGATAAATTTTTTGTTATATGTTTAACCTAAGTCTGACCTAATATGATAATATACAAATATAAATTAGGCAAAGATTCAAATAAGCATCTAATAGAAGACTAGTACATTGTGAATATATTGAGGTTAATAGTCATGAATAGTCATAGTTGTGATAATCACATTGATCACATATCTCTGCACATTTATCTCAGTTAAGCATTCTGTAATTCACCCATATTAATTGGGTGCCAACTATAAAAGAGCACTTTGATACTAAAGAAGTACAAACAGCTCCTTTTTATAATAATGGAGAAGCAAATCAAGTCACTTTGTTTGTATATTACTTTTAACAATAGACATTGTCACAAAGCAGCAAATCAAAGAGGGGAACTATTAATTATTCCTACGTTTAATTATTCATACATTAAGTGCTCACAAAGAGATCTCCAGAACTCTTTGTTCCAACAATGTCAGTATTTCTAAAAAAAAATAAAATAAGACATGATGGGGCATAATGTTATAGGAAAATAATTAATAATTGGTAGATGTGATGCTATTATTATATAATATTGATTAATTTCTAATAATAGCATGGCACAGAGTGTTTTATTTCTCTCATATCAAAGCAGTTTGCCAACTATTAGAATTTAAAATAATAAATAAATAAATAATTTGAAAAGCACCCACCATGCAAGTTTCTGTGTAAGTTGTTATTATAGAATCGATAACATATAAGAATGAGCGCATTTATTTATTGTATAGACCTGTGCTTTGGCTTACAGCCAGAACTATTGAAATGCTGTTCTATACTGCAGTTATAGAAAATTAATCAGCAACTTTTGGATGAACAGAATGGAGAATTATATAGCACTGTGGTATAATTTATAATATAGTTAGATATTTCCTGTGGCCCTCAAATTCTGTAATGTATTTCTGTTTATTTTACACTGCTGTGTATTTCATGGTGAATAGTGTGGCACTGATTCTGGTTCTACTTCAAAGAAAATTAAATGAAATTCATGTTATAGCACTTAGAAAAGGCTGATGAAGCAGATGCAGGTCTTTATTTTAAAATGTTTGATTTAAAAACCTGAGGCACTTAAGGAATTGCTGTGTTAGCATCTAATTTTTACATTTTTGTATGGCAAACAATTAATTTAATTAATTCAAGCATTCTTTTTCAGCTTCAAATTGTCATGAAATCAGTAAGGGAACTCTGAACTACCGTTCCCAACAGCCACTGCTTCATTGTCACATGACCACCTGCACCTGATTCACGTTCCTGGTAATTAGCACTCTTGTATATAGTCATAGTTTGCAATGCACTCTTGGTCTCACGATATTGTCTCACTATACCCTTGTCTATGCTGCCGTATTTTGTCTTTGCCACAGTGTTTTGTTTCCTTGTTGTAGTGTTTCGTATGTTTGTTTGTTAATAAATGTTTAAGCATCTGGGCTTGCTTCCGTCTGTACTTTGAAACGTGACACAAATTAAGATACCTGATCCATACTTTTTCTGCTGTACTGTTGCTGTATGGTAATGGCCACATAGTAGATAAAGTCATATCATATCATGTTGAGAAAACATTGTGTATCTAGGAGAGTTGATTTTGCAGCATACTTGTCATTGTAAAACGTTTTTACTTACAGTACACGTTGGGGGACTCGGTTTGAGTGGATACAGGTGGGATTTTTGCTCAATTAAGCACTTTTTTTTTGTGAGACAAGCCTAAGGTGATATACAGATCAAAGTTCAAAGATGGACAATTAAAAGTCTAGAGACAGAGACTGACTTGATGTTAGATCAGGAATAAATGTATTAAAAAGGCAGTTTTAAGCTTGAATTCAATCCAGTTCAATCACATTGAGGAGACTGTACAGAAGACTGATCTATTCTGAAAAGACAAGTTCATTATACTGCCATGACATGTTTTGTGTGAGATAGAAAATATATTTTGTCACAGAAAAGCAATTCTCACATTTAAACCTAATTAAAATACTATTTTTACTCACTGTGTCACAGATCAGGACTTTGCACCTACAAAGTTTTGTAGGTTAAAAAAATTAAAATATGTATCCCCGTTTTACAAATTATCTATCAATATAGAATTCAATAACAATACAACATATAAGACAAAATCAAATAATCATCTATTTTTCCATCTGTCTCCATATCCGTTCTGAGTTAAAGCAGATAATAAGAAGCAGAGATTTTTCATGCATTCTGGTAGGGTTTATATCTGACTTTTGTGATCTCATGACTTTTGTTATCTCCTGTTAGGATCATTTATGAAACCCAACACACTAAATGTCTTGTTGTCAATTAAATTTTTGGTTTTTTTATTTCTTTTAGTTTAGCTTCTTTTATTTAAACTGCTCTTCACAGTCAGAGACTTGGTTTTTCAGTGTGCATTTTATTTGTTTTCTAGAATAAAGGTCAGTTTTTGGATCAATTTGATCTCTTACATAACCCTTCTCCTGTTCCAAGGGTTATAGCTAAGTTCTGAAATGACTTTCTAGACCTCTCAAACTAATAATGTAAAGTCTGTGGATGATGAGACAAGTCTGTGGATGTGCATCACTTCTCCGGCCCAGAGTGATGTGTGTGAGGAAAATGTGATGGGCAACATTAGAGAATACTGTAAAGACCCTAGGAGGATTAATATATTGGAATAACTGAACATTTTTGTCCTGACACAAGTCATTGTTGATTTCATTGTTGTAGGGGAAAGACTCTAGGGCTGCAGATAAGGCCGTTGCCATGGTCCTGAAGGAGATACCCAATAAGGCGTCCCCAGAAGGCAAACCCCTCCTCACGGTGACCAACAAGGTGGGCAGATCGAACGCAGCAACCCTGAGGGTCAAAGGCCTTGCCCATTTGGATTTGATTTAACCAATGGCAAGACTTTGACCATCCCATTTGTAACTTCTACTTTAAATCCGTTAAACTCATAGTATCTGTCTCTCATTAAAACTCACAGAAAATTCCCACATGCTGTTTTTATTTCATTCTGAGCTGCTCTATGGGGTTTAAAACGGAGCTCTGTAGTATATTTACATGTACGTTATCTTCGCTTCAGAAATGGGACTAAGTGGATGAGTTTAAGTAGACATTAGTTGTATCTAACCTTACTTGTACTAAGCAGAAAATTTTCACACGGTGACAGGCCTGTTCCATAATATAAGCGGTGAAATGAAATAAAAGGAGAAATAATTCACAGAGTAGTACTTCACTGCCTGGCATAATGGGTTTTTTTACACCTCATAAGCAGCTAACCTTGGTCTCTGTTTCATTCTATAGTTGTGTATGTAACAGCATGAAATTCTTTCCCAACTTCCTTAGATGTTTCTCTTGTGTATGTGTGTGTTATAGTGAGTTGCTTTGCTTCTCTGTGCCTGGTCTGGGTCTAGCCAATGCCACTCAGTGTGTTTCCTGTGTGTTTAAGTCATTTGCTTTTGTGAAATGCTTTTTAAACTTCTTATATGCGTGTGCATGTAGGCGAGTGTGTATGCAGAGCTCTTATAGGTGTGAATTCAGTTTGTTCTATTTGTGTAATAGTATATGTGCTAGTTTGATGTTAAATTGAGTGGAGTGCACTATCAAGGATTCATGGTATTTTATTGTCTGCACGTTACATATTTTAAAATTGTTCTATGTGGTATTTAAATGTTTGTATAGCGACATCTTGCCTTTTCTACATGTAATGAGTGAATGAGATTCAGATTCAGTTTTTAGAAATACTTAGGCTTTGTAAGTGGTCTGATTGTTTGGTTTTTGATCGAGGTTTAATCCTGATATAATTACCACATTGTGGATAAAAACACGTTACACAACTGAGTACTGGTGTCAGGCTTATATTGACATGTTTACATCAGGTCTATATGGGTGGGGGTCAAGCAATGTTGGATTTTTTACTTTTTTGTTAAAAATTCAATAGAGCTGTCGACGTTAAAAAAATAGGTTTATTTAAAACATGAATGTTATAATGTCTGAAGGTGTCATTTTTTAAATTCCAATCCCGAAACAAATTAATACCAGCTCTGAAAGACCGTAGGAATGCTAAATAGTTGAGTTAATTTTGTTTCGAAGATAGGCGAAATCAGGTAGTTTAAAATTCACCCTTGAGATAGGAAGGTAAGGTGAGGTATTTTTAGGAAAATCACTCCTGCTGAAATATAATAGTCATGCATTGCAGGAAGTAAATTCCTGCTGTTATCTAAAGCAGAGTAATGATTGTCTCCCTAACCCCCTCTCCTGCCCTGCTGGCCCCGTCTCTGTCCCTCAAGACTCCTGCCATCTTCACTGCTCCTGGTTTCCCTTGACAACAATATCTTAGAGATGGCAATAGGAACCACACACGAGCAACACAATTAGCTGAGCTTTTCCATTACATAATTCTGGATTTGCCCTCCAACATGTGCAAACAAAGGGAAAGTACTTTGCAGGGAATAAGAGCAACAACAAAAAAAGGAACAAAATGATCATCTGAGTTCACTGAGAGGCAACAAGAGGCAACAACTCTTGATGGACAAGTCCTCAAGAAAATGCCTCTTTAGGAGAATGAATCAGGAGAAGTTCCTGTAATTATTATGAGAGTAGAAGTTAAAATTATTCATCCTTTTTGTTGGGCAACATAGGTCATTAAGTGGCCTTTCACTTCCAGCTCAATTTTGCAGTGGGTGGAAAGGGTAAGCAGCATCATTATGCACATCATGAGGCCCACTGGCGGTTAGAGTTGTGAAAAGAAACAAGATAGGACATCAAAAGATTGTTCTGGTGCATTCCCAGAAGAGTAAAATGTATTCAAGACTAATTAGCCCATCCTAATTAAATACTTAAGTATATGATCTTGATGCCCCGCATCATCCATTTGAGTTTGTGAATCTTTTTAATGCTACCTTATTTCAGGGTGTTTCTGATGAGTAAGTTGCCTATAGTTGAAATTTGTTTTAGCAGTACCTTATCAGTCACAATCCCTCTGTTTTACCTTCATCTTTAGTCATGTTTCTTTTTACACAATAGTAAAAAGTGCTCCTGCTAGTTTAGCAGCTGGTGAAACCCCATTTCCATTCAAACTACCACAGGCTAAATCTCAATGAGTGGTGATGTGAATGAACAGACAAATGTCATGAGAGATGGAAATTGCACTATGGAAATATGTGTGCAATACCGTCCGAAGGTTTTAAAGCTTTGTCTAGTCTAGTTTAGCCAACATGGAAAATGGTCTATTATATATTGATTTGTTTACTGTCATTATGTTGGGGTGCATCGGCATATTACTGCAGCATTTTCGTAGGTGATTTGGGTCAGGTGAAACCCTTGGCACATATATAACCATACATTATACTGATTACTTGGGTATTAAGCTCCCGTAGCTTAACTTATTACCTGCATGTTGCAATAATTTTAATTCTTGACATATTCTCTTGTCTGGAGAATTTGATTTTCTGATTTATTGTGGTTTGTGTAAACATCCTTCCTGAGTATCATTAAGGTCCTGTCCCAAATCAGGATTTCAGCAATAAATAAGTACTAGATGGGTTTTCTCTCCATTCAGAATGTGAGGTTACATTCATCAACCATCAGGTTACATTTAACTACAATGAGCAAATAACAGTATTTTTGCCAAATTACAACGAGGCCTGGACTTATTATGGTTTAATTACTAGGATGGATCGCATCCTTTCAATGATTGCCATCAATGTCGACGGTCCTTTTATATTCATATTCAGTTTTAATTGAATACATAGAGAAAATTATCTAATTAGATGGCATAGTTCTAAAAAACTATTTCTCTTCATATTCTGCTGGCAATTAGAGGATGAAGTAATTTTTTTTAATGAGTCTGAAAGATGAAGAGGGCGCACACTGGCTTAGTGGTTAGCATGTTAGGGTTGGGGGTTCAGGAGTTCGATTCCCACCAATGCCCTGTGTGTGTTGAGTTTGGGCGGCTGTGGCTCAGTTGGTAGAGCGGGTTGTCCACTAATTGTAGGGTTGGTGGTTCGAATCCTGGCCCGGGTGATCGCATGCCGAAGTGTCCTTGGGCAAGACACTGAACCCTAAGTTGCCCCCAATGGCAAGCTAGCACCTTGCATGACAGCTGTGTGTGAGTGTGCTCTCATTTGTAAGTCGCTTTGGATAAAAGCGTCTGCTAAATGAGTAAATGTAAATGAGTTTGCATGTTCTCCGCGGGTTTCCCCCGGGTACACCGGTTTCCTCCCCCAGTCCAAAGACACGCATGGTAGGCTGATTGGCATATCCAAAATGTATGAGTGTGTGAACGTGTATGCCATTGTGCCCTGTGATGGATTCACAACCTGTCCATGGTGTACCCCGCCTTGTGCCCCATGCTCCCAGGGATAGGCTCCAGGTTCCCCGCGACCCTGAAGGATAAGTGGTATAGAAGATGGATGGCTAGATGAAAGATGCAAAGTGCCACTCACAGGCAGTATTGATTTATCTATGAAACATCCAGCTTGATTCTGCTACAGTTATGCTAAAACATAACATGGTACATGAAATACTTCCACATGAAGAAATCTATGCTGTAAAATGATTTCACTTTTGAAGAGGTCATCATATCATTTTCACAGACTGGTGAAATACTGAATATAACTTGTTTACAACAGGTCCATAAACCCTAATAGACATATGAAACGTCTCAATTTCTTCCTCTCCAAAGCATTGTAACTGTAGGAGTTCATAAGAGGAAACCTGAGGCATTCCCCAGCAGCAAAAAGCTACTAGCAATTCCAGAGGCATGCTACTAAAAATATGCCACCAACAGGGTATATTACTGTTATACCAGTTAGAAGTATTTTGTCATATGTGGTTTGGGATGTATACACAGTCACTACTGCAATTTATGGAATTTTACTGTTATACATAATAAATGACCGGAATGTATTATTACCAAAATAAGTCCTGTTATAGTGTTACATGTCATCAATAGAGTTAGCACATTCCCCATTTAAAAATGCACATAAATGCTAACTGGCTAAAAGTATGTCCCATGTCTGGGTTTGCTAGCTAAGCTGTTTTTCTCTCATTCTCCCAGGGATTGTGAGTGCAGCGCAACAACAACCAGGCTTGAAAATCTGTCTGACGCATACTTTTATGAGTTTTTATGTTAAGAAAACATTTACAGTTAAGTTTAATTCATCTTGTTTACTCAGCCATGAACTGACATATCATATACCATTACAGGCTATGCTGCACAGCACACGTGAATTGATGCATTGAATGAAATGTTATTTGAGCAAATAACATTTGGCAGTTTGTAGGTAAGACATAAATATTAAGTTAGTGGGCAGCATTGAAAGAACAAATAGTGCTCTCAGATGACACATTTAAAGTATAGTTTGTGTTCATTTAAGAACAGTAAAGGATGTTTATCTTTCTGTTTCATTATTTCATAGCTCAAAATGTATGATACAAAAAAAATACAAGCTCCAGGTTTGAAAATGTCATTACTTCATTGACAAGATTTGGTTCTAACTGCTTCTTCAACAACAGAAATGTAAATAAAACACCAAATATGCAAAGGGATATGAAAGAATCTCAAATAGGGCGAGTCTTAATAGGCTAAATTTTTTTAATCATGCTCACATTTGCTTCGGAACCACACAAGTACACACGCTAGTCTGTCTGTTGATGTTAAAACTGAGCTACAGAGAATGTGGATAGGATCTAACACTGCATGTGAGTTATTGCCTAACCAGCTGGTAGACACTGAATGTCCAGGACACCAGAGCCCTTATTTCTCTCTGCAGTATAATGGCATAATGCAAACACAGCCAATTCATGCTTCTATGGATATGGATTTTATTTTAAATTAAAAACATTTACAACATTCCATCAACAGCTACATAAAAATATGGGAAAGGAAAAGAGGAAAAGACAGATTCACAAAAGATTTATCATTAGTGCTTTATAGTTGCATCCATCTTTAAGACCTGAGATTCCTGATGGAGAGCCATATACAGTGTAGTACACTAACAAAGTCCTTTCACTGGGTTAGTCTACAATGACTGAACGAGCACCATGAGAGCTGGATGATGATTGATGTGTTTTCTCAGTTCTTTGATGCCGGGCTCCCTGAACCCCAGATAACCTTTCAAATATATGCCTACTTATAAGATGAGAGTCGTAAGGCATAGCTGGGGGATGTCATCTTAATTCCATAAACTTTAAACGTGTGTGAAAAACAATCATACATTTGTGTTATTTCATTGTCACTATGTCAACTAAATACTTAGATATGACTGTTGTAACTTGGCCTTCAAGGAATGAACTAAATCCTACAGAAAAGTAGGATGTTATGCAACACCAGGACCAAAGCTGGGAATTGAATGTATTATCTGTAAATAGAGTTAGAATGGGACTGTTTGCACTAAGGGTGCTATGTCTTCACCAAAATGCACATTGATGTAGGTCTCTGTGAAATATTGCACACTTTTTTTGTTTTTTTTTTTTAGGTGGTGAGTGAACAACAAGAGAGCCGTCCCTTGCTAAGTCCCTCCATCGACGACTTCTTGTGCGAGACCAAGTGTGATGGAGCTGCCCACCCTGTGACCTCCAATACAGCAGGTAATCGAAAAGCCTGACCTCCTTCCCAAGATGTCTAGCTCCAACTCTCACTCTAAATGTACATAAGCACCAACCAGAATAAACACTTTCCCTATAGGTCCAGCAGAGGCACCAAACAGAAGGACAAGCTACATCAAGTTGATTATTTATA
>JAFFST010053325.1:353952-366479 GCA_022414735.1 Noturus placidus
ATGATGTGTAGCTTTTAAGGATCTTTTGGTGGACCTTACTGTGTCAAGCAGCTCCTATTTAAGTGATGCCTTGATTGTGAACAGGTGTGGCAATAATCAGGCCTGGGTGTGGCTAGAGAAATTGAACTCAGGTGTGGACAACCACAGTTATAGTAAGGGGGGCAATCACTTTTTCACAAAGGGCCATGATGGTTTGGATTTTTTTTCACCTTTAATAATAAACACCTTCATTTACAAATTGCATTTTGTGTTTACTTGTGTTGTCCTTGACTATTGTTTAAATTGGTTTGATGTTCCGAAACACTTAAGTGTGACAAACATGCAAAGGAACAGGAAATGAGGAAGGGGGCAAACACTTTTTCACACCACTGTATTAGCCTAAAAAAAAAGAACTAAATGAGTAACTTATTCATACATTCATACTGTCATGTGTTTGTGAAGTATTTGTTTGCCTTTGTGAATTTACAAAATCAATAGCAGAGCTCTTAAATGAAATTGGTGGCACAGAGGGAAGTTCAGTGTTTCTACTTATTATTCAGGTTAATTAGTTGCGAGCAGAGTAAACATCAAAATGTCCCTGGCAGGGATACTCCAGGACCAGCGCTGAGAAACCATGGCTTAGACCATCTGTTGATTGTTAAATTGTAATGCTTGTTCTTCGTTTCATCAGAAAATCGTGTGACAATAAAATATTGGCTTTGTGTCCAAGTTGGCTTCTGATTTTTTAACCCTGCAAAAGGAGTCACTCTATAGGGTGGACAGAGTAGGTTTTAGTCATTATGACTTCAGAGTGTAACACAGCCCCCCATCCCACTTTTGTGCTGATATTCTAGTTTTTGTATAATCCTTCTCCTCATACACATGTACGAGTATAGAGGCAGCTCATTTAGGCACATAGTACAACAGTAGAGATAGTAAAATAATAGGTCAGAAAGCAACCTAGTTGCACCTGAAACTAAGTGCAAATATGTTTGTATATCTGGTCTTCATTATTTTGGTAATATATAAAGTCAAGCAATGGCCTATAAGTGAATCTGTTGGATATTAACATGTTATACAATAGAAATTGAAATAATTTTCCTTCGGCTCTTAGGGAGCCTGCCATGAGGGGCCATTTTGCACAGGAGTCGCTCACATCAGCGTAAGTCTTGCTTGATTGGGTTCTTAACAATGATGGGCCACAAAAATGAAAAGGGCAATGTTTAGGGTAATTGTTGCTCTGACTCAGAGTTCAACGGCATGCATTAGTCATCAAGACACAGGCTAGGGTTACAGCATGCTAAAGCAAGACTGATTGTCTGCACAGAGACCTCCATTATAACTTCCTGAAATCATTTAATACCTTAACCATGGAAACTAATGAATGTACAGTGAGGCAGGTGCAAAACACCCCCTCCTATACTCTTTGTTTGATGAGGCTTACTTATATACACAAGATTGAATTCATGTAGCAGAGGTCTGCCTTTGTTGGCAGGAGTTCCATTTAATATTAACACGGATCCAGATCTTAGCATGTAAAAAAATATCTTGAATATAGGCTAAATCAAACTAAATTTCTGTTTATTTAAACTAATCTAAGGTTGTTAAGCATATTTCTAGATATTTCTGCTTATTTTGAGCTTGAAATTGTCTTGTTCATTTGGCAGTTGCTTTGTTTATTTCAAGTCTAGAAAGAAGCTAAAATATCTGCTGATAGAAGAAGACAATTATAAGTTTGAATTGAGTAAATTTGTATAGAAATAGACTACAAATAGAATGGTCTTATATTTGTTACATAATAATCTCATAATGAGAAATATTAGATAACGTTGTTATTTTCACTTGCTGTCATTTTTATAGTGCAACTTCTCTTTCAATATTAGAAGGACAGAAGATTCAAGGACTAACAGACCGCGTAACTGATACTGAAATTGAAAGTGAACATAATCAAATTGCTAACGGACGTGTTACACGATTTTAATGGATGAGTATATAACATATGTCATCACTGACGGATATAAATTGAATAAAATTATTGATTTTAGAGAGCTGTACAGCAGTGAGACACGTGGATTTTATATAATATTTATTTTTAGGCTCTAGGTGATATTAGAGATTTCTACAAGCCACTGCAACATTGTGTTTTTATGAAATTAGTTGCTTTGCTTCATATGTAGCATGCCTACCCGTGTGCCTCTTTGAAATTTATTTTTTCTCATTCAAATGAATGATACAGCTATGCAATATTCATACATGCACACAGAAAAAAATGTGCAAATGTCTATTTACTGGCTGCAGCATGTCAGCATGTCAGTTCAGGGCTAGTCGAATGGCTGATGAAAGGATGTCGGAGGAAGACAGCGGAGTGTTTGCGAGGGGTGTGAGTGTGAGCTGTTGTGCATCAGAGCTCTGCAAGGCCAGAATTTTTTCTTCTCTCAGAAGGGAGAGACTACCCACATGCCGTCTAACTTTACCCACATGACGTCTAACTTGTGCTGTCTGTTTGTGATGTGTGTGTGCGCGTGCGTGTGTCGCAGGGCCGACTGAGCAAAGACCAGAGGTGGGGTGGAGGACTCTTATCCCGAAATCAGTCCCTCGAGGAGGAGTTTGAGCGTGCCAAAGCAGCTGTGGAAGTAAGCCACAAATTTAGACAACGCCACAGACAAATGGAGCTAGTCATGTGATGTGGATAAACTGTTATATAGGCATAACATACCATGACAAGAAATCTAATTCATTATAATGTTTTCATATATAGTATAGTATAGCATACTGGAATAAACAGCATGTTAAAAAATAAATATGGCCTGTGAAATATGCTGCAGGATTTTTACAATACTTTTTAAAGAAAATTAATTTTAAAATAACAATATCTCTGCACTGGTCTCAAAAACAAAGGTAGCAATGTACATTTTCTGTAAGAAACTGATTTAGAGCTTACATGGCCTCTGCAGTGTAATATCATTTAATGTTTAAAATGTTAAGTTGTAAATGAATGATGTAATGACAATCGTGAAATTGGGTTGCAGGGAATTTTGGGAATACAGGGAATTTTGGATACCATTTCATCTCAACTTTGATTGTATTGGTCAATGGACAATAATATTATACTCAGGCACATAAGTTTCTTTCTACTTGATGCAAGTGGGTTCAGGTGGCATTAGTGGTATAGCAGTAACCCTAATCAGATAAGTTTGTTCTCCTTGGCGCTGTTCTACAGCTGTTCCAGTTGTATTGGTGAGCATAACAGTAATTAAGGACATATTATGGATAGCTTAGATAAACATATCTACGTAAAGATAAACGTAATTTCTGGGTGTCAAGAATCAACAAAGATTTTTTTTTGAGATGTGAAATTGTCAATGAACAACATAAACAGTGTGTACGGAATCTATTCTAGGAACACAGGGTATGAAGCATAGCACCATGCACACACTCTATTACACTAAGGGTAATTTAGCCCAGCCAAACCACCTAGGAAAATAGAACCGAGAAGAAACCCATATGGGCAGGCAAAGAAACTTCACATGGACAGTAACCTGATCTAAGGATTGAACCAGGGACCCTGGAGCTGTGAGGTAATAAGGCGACCCACTGCACCACCATGGCGCTCGTATCTCGTGTTCTTAATATTGCATTTTAATCAGTTACAGCCTGCAACATGAAATAAAAACTCTGGACTACGACGTGGAACGTGTTGATATATATCTTGCTCTGACCTTGCGTGCTCTGGTTGTTGTGAGACTCACCTGCTATTGTATTACATGTGGTTGTAGTTGCGTTGTACGGTAAGGCCAAAGTCATGTGAGTAGTGACTGTAAATGACTGAAAGAGGACACACTCAAAGGAGATGCGAGACTGATAGGGGTACTCCAGAAGAAAGATTCCAGACAGTATTTTTATATTATCACACTTTAGAGTGCTTGGTTTCACTTGTGGGCTCCAGTTTGCTGCAGCGCTGTGTGAGTTTGTGAGTGAGTGGACGATATTATTTTCAATAAGTAACCTTACTCAGGGGCACTTCAGTGCAAATGGAAGATTCATTGATTATGGCATCCTGCATACTGATACACTTAAGCTTCCAAGATCTCTCCAAGCTGAGCGATTTGTGTAGGGTCTTATCTGCATACATTTGCTCTAATTAAAAACCTTGTACAGAGCTTAGTTGTCTGGAAATCTACTTCCTGTGGCATGCAAGCTTTTTTCAAATCCATTTCATTTGTGTAATTGCCGGCTGTCCGGAACAAAGAAATAGTACAGGGACTAAAAATGAATAGCTAAGCTCCAGCCAGTGCTGCACATTAGAGCAGGACACAAAGAAATGTGTGGCTAAGGTTCTTTTCCAGCATAATGCTTCCCAGGGACTGTGAAAGTGGAATGACCTGCGAGGGTGGTTGGACCCTTTAAAATGCTTACCTCATATATTAATTTGGTGCACTCTGAAAAATAGATCACCAAGGGAGAAGAGCTGTGATGAGCCCCGCCTTTTGTTTTCACATGTACAAAAGACAGTGTGCAAATGAAGCGATGCTGCTCTCATTAGGAGCAGGTAGGAGCAACAGCAGGTGAGAATCAGCATAATATGAGGTGAGCTGCTCCTCACAGTGACAGTGCTATTAGTGCATGTATAGGTCTTTTATTTTGACTTAATCTGACTAGGGTAGCAGTGGTCTACTCCACTTAGGTAGTATGCAAACATTGTTGTGAAAAAGTGAGCCTGTGGTTGACGCTTTAAGAACCTGCATGAAGTTGCGACCCTGATTTTTGGAGTACAGTGCTCACGCGGTGCATATACAACATAAAAATTACACTGTTATTCAAGAATGCAATAGAGGGTTAAGAAGAATGACAAGATCCTCATCTGCAACAATACAACTTTCACTTCACAGTTGGTGAAATTGCTTTCAATTATCAAACTGGGTTTTAGCTGATACAGAATGACAGGTAGTGTTTTTTTCCTCAGCAGGGGGTGATTTCACCGCGAAGAGTTTGACAGGTTGTCAATTGCTTTGCTTCTAGATAATCATGAAGTATTCTAATGCCACACTCTGTTAAAAACAGTGTTTCTCTTATGAAAGCAACTGCTGCAAAGACACATTTCACCTCATATATCTTTCTGATTACAACTGAAATGGAGTTTGAGCGATATATTCAGCTAAAACATTTGCACAGAGGAGGAGAAGATTTCACAGATTTCACATAAGACTTAGCAATCTGTATTTTTTTTACTTTATCTAGTTCCATCATTAGTTACGTATATTAGTACTACTGACTAATGACACACAATAAGAAACGAATCTCTGATTTAAATGTCATCAACTTTGCAACCCAATTTGAGCTTAGATTATTCAAATAATTTAAGTAAGCCGGTTAATTTTATTGATTCACATTCAACAGTGAGTTAGATGTATGTAGTCAGTATTTCCACCTTACAGCACCAGGGATCTCGGATCAATCCTGAACTCAGGTTACTCTCTGTGCTGAGTTTCTGTGCAGGTGTTCCCCGTGTATGTGTGGGTATACTCCGTGTTTTCCAGTTTCCTCCCAACATTCAAAAACATGCCAGTAGGTGAATTGGCTAGGCATGGTGTGAATAAGTGTGTGCATGGTGCGCTGTGAAGGACTGGCATCCCATTCTTGGTGTATTCTTATCTCACACTCAGTGTTTCCAGGATAGGCTCCGGATCCACCATGAAGCTGACAAGGATAAAGTGGATAATGAAAGTGAATGAATGAATGAAAAGAGAGTGTTAAAACCTATGCACATGCTAACCTTTAAGACTACAAACATCTAAAATATTATGAATAAAGAAATTATATATAGTTATTATGTATAGTAATTTAGTTTAGAAAGTCCAAATAATGCTTTTCAAACTGACTTTCTTTATCATTTAGTCATTTCAGTCTTCAACCCAGTCTGATCTATCCTCTGCATCAGTTTAATTATTCCGCTGAATATATTTACTTAAGGAGACATTAACACTTTTATGAATTTCTCTTTTGTGGAAGTCATAAATTAGTGTACAGACTGTAATCATTTGTCATTCTTTTCATACTTCACAGCTTGCTTTATGCTTAAAAAATGAGTATTAGACAATGAAGCATTATAGTGCCTCAACTGGAAGCATATTTTATGACTGTAAGACAAGCCATCTGTCAAACTCTAAATGTCAGTGATGCATAATTTTTTGGCTGATTAAATTACAATTTAAACACAGATGTTCTCAAAGAAGTTTATATATATATATATATATATAAATTAGGCTTACATTCTTAGCAATAATTATAAAATGAGTCAGATTGTGTCCTTTAGCTATACATGCTGATTGGTACAAATATTCTGTAGATTATAAGTGTATATTTTACCTGCAGTTCTTAGTACCAGTAGACTTGGTGATCATAATCGGAAAGGAGTCATTCCCTTGTTGGTGTCAGTGCCCTCTTGTCCTCTGTGGTGCCTGGTGCCCAGTTAAGCCCTCTGGCATGGGCAGCTGAGTTGCTGGCAGCATGTCAGGCTTTATTACGGTCATACAGCTTTATCTCTCTCCATCCCATTTCAAGACTCACCAAACTATCAAAAGCGCTTCTCCAAACTGACATCTGTCTTAACTGACAGCTACTGTAAGGTTTTGAGGCTTTTTTTTCTTTGTGCAGGCCCCATATAACCTCATGGAGGACTTAATTACAGCAAAAGTGACAAAACAGCAAGTTAATTTGTACCACTGCCAGAGAGGTCTTCTAGTTGTTAGTGAGTGATTGGGGTATTTTTACATTGCTTGTTGGGTTCAAGGAAGATTAATAGAGATAAGGAAAAGTATAGCCACTGGTAAAATAAATAAATAAATAAATCCGAGATAAACAGCACTTACTTCCACATTTTAGATGAAGGCCAACTTTTAAATGTCAGTGAATGAAGATTTTCTCATCTCAGCAGCTCAGTTGTGCTAAGGATCTTCATAACCTTCTACACCCACCCCCTGAATGATTCAGCTACAGGACAAAAGGGATATAATGAGCTTTCAACTTTGCCCTTTGACTAGTTGGACTGTGACGGCGCAGAGTTGACAGTGGTCGTCCAGTTTGAATAATTCGATGCTTAACAACGCTGTGCCCATCACAGACCGTAAAAGAGCAATTATCTCTGCAACACAAGGGATGGTGCTGAACAAAATAACAACTCATGTAATTTGTTATAGCTCAAAGAACTACTCAGCCATCATCACTTGAGTGGTTCTCAGAACCAGTAGTACACAGAATATCGTTAATGTGTTTATGAAAAGCTGAAGGGTTTTTTAAGCATATGATGAGTAGAATCAGGTAGAATGAAAAAAATGGGCAGTTCATGAGGTACAGTAGATGCATTGAATGGTAATACAGCCAGTAGTCACCAATATGGTTTTAAAGCACTCTTCATTGTTCAAAATTGTTCAAGACTTTATAAATATACACAAAAAAAAGTGTGTCCTGATTTTACGTGCTAAAATAAAGTAACATATTTGCCAAAAATGAAACACTACTTAACCACATTGCTTGGAAGTACAGAAAGTGAACTACTGTACTAAAGTAGCCATCAGAAATTGTAACAAAGTTTCAACTGCATGACTTCCCTTCATCAATTTTAATGCAGAGTGTTTCATTATTCAGATTGCTGACCAGAGTTTGGCTGATACAGATCTGTGAAGTTCGTATTCAACTCTTCTTTGTTTCGAATGTATTTTTCAGTCAGACACTGAGTTCTGGGACAAGATGCAGGCTGAGTGGGAAGAGCTGGCTCGCAGAAACTGGCTTACAGAGAATGAGCAGGGCCAGATTCCTTCCACTGTATCTCCTCATGAAAAGGTTCACCACATTGAGCCATGCCTTAAGGCCCATGTATTTCTCTTCCTTTTTTTTTAAAGCGATTTTAAAATTCATATCAGTATATCAGGTTATGATGCCTTGAGCATTTTCTGTTTCAGGGATATTACTTCCACACAGACAATCCATATAAAGACTGGCTAAATGCATTTGAGGAGGGGGTGAGGAAGGCCAGAGAGGGAGATCTACCAAACGCCGTTCTTCTCCTGGAGGCGGCCATCTTGCAGGACCCTCAAGACTCAGAGGTAACTGGACGAATTTTATGAAACTAATCCGTCAGTACCATGGAAATATCAGCATGCAACCTGGCAGTTATGCTGCTCTTTCAACAGACACTGGTTCAAGTTTTCACTCAGATGGGACAGCCATAGTGAGCTTCACTTTCGCTGGATCAGTCAGTAGAAAAAGGTCCAGATCTTTCCTCACTGTAAATGGAAAATTCAGTCTAGTTCATGTTATTTATTATTCTATCTTCGAACCAATGAGAATTATCCCCTACTGCTGCTGGAATACTTTTAGGCTAATTAGTAAATGCCCCAAAGCTATTGGATCTGTAAAGGCCCACATAAGCACACACTGCAGTTTCATTAGTATAACAGTGACGTCGTGGCAATTACGAATTTCATAACTGCATTAAATGATCCAAATGAAGTGTTCTGAGAAACATTAACATGCTGTTCTTTACAAAACATCATAAATATTAAGATGATGTCAGTAGAGACTGGCCACATAACTAAACTTAATAATAAACATACTTGTTAATTAACATAGAAACATAAGTATAAGTTTCTGTAAGGAGACATTTATTTAACATTTATGGACTGTGGTTTCTCAGTAACATGACAAGCTGTGTTCTGTTGTTGTCTTATTAAAAAGAGAGGGCAGTGAAGGAACAACCTAATTGTTTATAATTGTTATAATGTAAGTGATTCAAAGAGCTAACAGTTCCACAGATGTTCCACGACAATAAATGTATCTGTAAATGTATTAAAAAAATACAGTGTGTCATTATTTAATCAATAAAATTTACTAGTGTTGGCAAATTGCTGTGGTATAATAAGAAGAAAACACTTCGGGAGATACTGTTAGAGGTAAGGAATTTTTTTTTTTAAATCTGCTTTGTGTTGGGCCACCTCATACCACCATGTCATTGGTTGTTTTCCTATAATAGCATATCGTGCCTTGTTTTATTCCTTACATAATGTCCACCACAAGATTCGTTCATAAAAAAACTAATTCCCATACTTGATAAATATTTGCAAATGAAGTGATTCTGATTTTGACTCACTGAGCAACAGAAGCAAAGGATGTGCAATATGAGATGGAAGTTTATTCTACTAACCACTTAGACCCAAGCCACAAGGTTCTTCAGCTTTGCCAGAAATTGTCAGGTTCCCTTAAGTTGTGCTGTGGTCTTCAACAATACACTCCCCTCACTGCAGTCGAGGTGATAACCCTTCTGTTCAGCCTTCTCCATTGTATAATTTCAGGCTTGGCAAGTCCTGGGGACCACACAGGCAGAGAATGAGAATGAGCAGGCAGCGATTGTCTCCCTCCAGAGGTAAGGAGGTGCCAAGACACAACTCCCCAGGGTTTGAGTCATGTTGTTTTTCCTGTTAGGGTTTTCCTGTTAGATAGCTGGGGTATAGTGTTCACATAGAACAATACTCATTCAAAAGCACATTAGCAAACATAAAATGGTTTAAATAAAAGTTTGAATGAATAAAGATGTACATTGGATATAGCTCTTAACAGGTTTAAAACAGCTGTTGCTAAAAAAAAAAAAACAACAACACTATCATTCAACAGCACATTGGGAAAAACTAAAGTGATATACTATTGATCAAGATTGAAAAATTACTTTTTGGTTTCAACTAATAAATCAGTTAAATACATGCTTTAACAGTTTTATCTTACCTTAACTCATTCTCTTTCATTGAAGATTCAGCATCCATAGCTATGTGAAATTCACATGCACAAGATAAGACTGTAGCTATAAAACAATCTGCAGTATTATTGAAACGAAGAAGACTGTCTTTCTTCTGCTGTCTCCTCTCATTCTTTCAGCAGAGAACCGTAATAAATTGCTGAACTTATTAAAATGGCATTTTATAAGCATATATAAAATATTATATTCTGTAGTACAATGTAAAACTCTGCAACATTATAATTCATTTTACTGGGAGGATCTGAGGAATTTTGTTGCATTTTGTTTCTCCATCATGTCGCATTTTCCAGACCACTTTATGGAAAGTGTTGTAAAGAAAGGACAAGTGAAATCATGTGATAACATTGTGGAAAAAGTTATGTTGTTTAAAATGTATTTTTAACTATAATGTTAAACTATAAAGTGGTTTTTAAATGAAATTCACTCCAAAAGATTTAGCTATTAAATTAGCTTTCCAGCTTCTTTAACTCTCCACTAACTGTAATGGGTCTTTCTTTTACAAAGTGTTCACATATTATCTCACATTTTACATAACTAACTAGCTTTACTAGTTGGTGAGGTACTGTTTTTCCTTGAATTACTGTTAGCTAGCTCATTTCATTTAAAAAAAAACTAAAATCCTTTGAGATAATTAGAGGTGTGTCACTTGTGAATGAGTTGGCTCTTTTAGAAGGTTGGTTTATATAAATTCATCAAACTCTAGTGTTATTAATCACATACTCAGTACGACATGCAGTGACATGCTTTTTATGACATCAAAATTTAATTTACATAAACCATAATTTAATTTTATACATGTAAAAAAAAAAAGGACAAATATAAAAAAATTATACTGTACAATGGCTGATCATCCTAGCCTTGTTCCAGCACTACTTGCTGTAGATATATCAGTGAAGATGGTGTGCTCAGCTGAACGCACCATCATTTGGAGAGCCCGCCTATTCTACCTAGTGCTGTTCCCAAACCAGGCTGTGGTGCTTCCCATCAGGATGCTCTCAATGGTGCAGGTAAAAGTTCCTTAGCAGCTTAGAGGGTAGTTTAAAGTCCCTTAAGCATATAAGGTGGTAAGGATTCTGACTAGACTTTTGCACCAGGGTGTTAATGTGGCAGGACTATGACAGGTCCTGCATAATGTGAACACCACGGTATCTCAAACTCTCCACTCTCTAATCTCCTCCAAGTCGGTTTTCTCTGTATTATCATCGTCAGTGTCGTCAACAAAGTTGGCAATGGTGGTAGAGTTGGAAGTGGCCACACAGGCATATGTGTACAATGAGTACAGCAGAGGGCTCAGGAAACAATCCTAGGGGGCTCCAGTGCTGAGTGTGAGGGAGGCTGACAAATGTCTGTTCACCTATACTGCTTGCGAGCTGCTTGTCAGGAGGTTTGAGATCCAGTTACACAGGAATGGGCTAAGTTCCAGGTCCTCCAACTTGGTGGTGAGTTTGGAGGGAATTAAAGTGTTAAATGCTGAACTGTAGTCAACAAACAGCATTTTAACGTAAACAGCATTTCCCTTCTTATGTCCAGATGGCTTTGTGCTGAGTGAAGGAGGTGTGTGCTGGCATCTTTGCTTGAGCGATTGGGACAGTATGGGAAATGTCCAGGGTCTGGGGTGTTGGGTAACAAAGAGTTGAAGAGGTCTCTGACCAGACTTTCAATGCACTTCCTCACAACTGATGTCAAGGCTACCGGGGCCTTGAATATCTCTGTGAACACCGGTGATAGCTGGTCAGCACAGGCTCACGGGACCTGACCTGAGATGCTGTCTGGTCCTGCTGCCTGGTGTTCAGTCTCCAGAAAGCCTTTCTCATGTTGTGCTCTGAGATGATGAAAACTATTGCTAGAATTGGAATTTTATGAAGCGAACACAGACAAGCAGATTGTAATGTCCCAGTGCTGTTATATAAACCCTTGGAGTGCGCTTGTCCAATCAAATTAGTGGACCAGATCTAACTGTTGTATAATATATTGCAGGCAGGTACAAACAAAAATAATAACCAGTCAAGCAGGATTAAAAACAGTCCCACACATCTCTCGAGTAATTTGACGTTGAGGAACTGTCAGAGCCAGAATTCACAGACCATACTAATAGTGCTGGCATTTATACCTAGTAGATATTTAAGTCTAACAAAAAAGCAACCTTGTGGTTTAGGCCACACCCACTTCTCATTTAAATTTAAATATCAGAAATATTTGTCTTCAAAAAATACAATGAAATATAACAGACATATCAAGCGCAACAATATTAATGCACTCAATTAAAATCATTTGTGTATTTGTCTATGCATGCACATGCTGGGGGGGCACGGTGGCTTAATGGTTAGCAGGGGTCGGGGTTCAATTCCCACCTCCCCTTTGCGTGCGTGGAGCTTGCATGTTCTCCCTGTGCTTCAGGGGTTTCCTCCGGGTACTCCAGTTTCCTCCCCAGTCCAAAAACATGCATTGTAGGGTGATTGGCATTTCCAAATCATACTGTATGAATGGGTATGTACAGTGGTGTGAAAAAGTGTTTGCCCCCTTCCTCATTTCCTGTTCCTTTGCATGTTTGTCACACTTAAGTGTTTCGGAACATCAAACCAATTTAAACAATAGTCAAGGACAACACAAGTAAACACAAAATGCAATTTGTAAATGAAGGTGTTTATTATTAAAGGTGAAAAAAAATCCAAACCATCATGGCCCTGTGTGAAAAAGTGATTGCCCCCCTTGTTAAAACATACTATAACTGTGGTTGTCCACA
>JAFFST010053325.1:386517-427913 GCA_022414735.1 Noturus placidus
GCATTTGCAGTCAGACATAATTAATACATTTACATATCATACAAGCCTTCTTTATTTATTTATTTTTTAAACAGAACGTGGCCATAGGTATAGTTTATGTAAAATACACCTGCACTCTGAACAGCATTTGGAGAATCTAAAGCACTTACAGACTTTGCAGGAGTGTGCAGGAGGTTCAATTTCTTACAAGCACAGAAAGCTATAATAGAGAAGTATAGAAAATGTTACCTCTTGTGTCCCCAGGAATGACAATAGGAGGCGTAAGGTCAGGGAGCTCTTCTTCACCTGCTTGGAGCCCTGTAGCCCGGAACCGATTCAAGTCCATAAAGTCAGGCATGTCTACAGAAACATCTGTTTGAAAAACAGTCAGGACAAAAGGTGATATAAAGGACTGTAGAAATCAGTTAACACGTTTATTTCCCTAAACTCACCTTAACATTAGCTTCTTTCTCAATGTGCAAAACAGTAAAAAATAAAAATTTTAAACACAGGACCCATGGTGCCCTCTACTGGACTAAATAGCACATAATTACCTAAAACATAAGCAAACACGATTTGCAAACTGATATTGTTTATACCATGTGTCTTGGCCAAGGACCTTTTAGCATGTGATTGGTCTGAGTTGCACAAGAGAGCGTGAGATTACCAGACACAGATGTCAATACATTACGAAACAGAAACACTGATCTGCTTTGAAAAATTATTAAGCAAAGAAGGACCACCATGTCTCAAAATGAATATCAGTGTATACCTAGACCACGTCGTATACAGTGCCCTTGGCAAATATGAGCAAAGAAGCCTGTGAAAACTTGACTTTATTGTTTAACCTTTTGATCTTTTGTTTACAACATTCACAAAAATACTCTCGTGGATATTAAACAATTGCAAACAAAACACAGGTTTAGAAAACAATCTTTGTTTATAGGTGTGCAACAATTATTGGCATCCTTTTAGACAATACTTTGTGCTACCTCCCTTTGCCAAGATAACAGCTCTGAGTCTTCTCCTATAATGTCTGATGAGGTTGGAGAATACATGGTAAGGGATCGGAGACCATTCCTCCATACCGATTCTCTCAAGATCCTTCAAATGTCCACGCTGGTGGACTCTGCTCTTCAGTTCATCCCACAGGTGGTCAGTGTACTGGTAAGGTCTCTATCAATGAACAGTTTATAACTTCGAAAAAAAAAAAAAAGCCTTCATGTAAAAACTAATGAATTTCCTGGTTACACAATTGCACTGTTAGACCATGTAGTACACCGGTGTCACCCAGATCAGAGTGGGCTCCTTTTTTGAGTCTGGACCCTCTCAAGGTTTCTTCTTCATGTCGTCTTAGGGAGTTTTTCCTTGCCACTGTCACCTCTGGCTTGCTCATTATCTTAAACTTAGAAATTAAAAATTTATATCCTGAATTTATAGATTTCTGTGAAGCTGTTTTGTGATAATGTCACAAAACACTATACAAATAAAATTTTATTGAATTTAATGCTCACATACATTAAAAAAAAAAATATATACATATATATATATATATATATATATATATATATATAAAATAAAAACACCATTATACGCACCTAGCTTTTTTGGAACCCAGTCCACTCCAAATGTGAACTTTTTGAGCTGTACAACCATGTATTCAGGAAAAGTTGTAAAACGAGAAGTCCTAAAAAGGAGCATATAAATATTTGTTTAGTAGATGACAACAATATGCTTCAATATGGTCAACCCCAATAAAGTCATGAAGTATGAAATCCACAACTGAAAACCTACCTGTATTTATATTAACCAATTAAAAAAATTAATTCTTCATTTTACATCAAATAACATGAGCAGTTATGGCTGAATCCATATCATACTTTTCTTTGCTTAGGTCAAATCATTTTGTGTTAAATGAAAACATGACATATGTTTCAAATACAAATCTTTCAAAAGCTGTTGGTGTCTGAACAATTATTCTCTTAAATACTTGTTCCCTGAATTATGTGTATCCAGTGATCTGAATCTGTAAAACCCTTCCCGAGCATTAGACCAAAACCTTGCTTACTTCACTCCAGCCGACCTGGCCTGCAGTGCCGAACTCCAGAAGTCCAGAACATTCTCAGGTTCATTAAAGGCTTGTAGACAGGCAGTGAAGGGAATGCGGGCCCTCACTGGATCTGGAGGAGCCCGTAAGTTTTTTTCAGCATCCTTCCGCTTAGTCTCATATGCTATGAGCTCTTCTGCAATATAAAAACTATTATAGGATACCGACAGCCTTCGACTACTGATCAGAGTAATAACCACCAGCACTTTTAAAAAGACAAGACATGATGTCCTGGGCTCCACATGGCATCTGAATAATAGGAACAATATCTCAAGTAGTCTTACATATCTTACGGAGCTTTCTTCTATGAATTGGTGATAAGAGGAATAACACACTTTAGGATGTGCAGTTATTGGAAAATAATGACTTTCTGTCTAGCCGTATCACACCAAAGTGCCATAGATGATTTTTTGTCTTTAGTAAGGAATAAAACATGATAGTGTGTGCTGTTATTAATCAACTACTTCCTTTTTTCTTAGAATGTCCTCTTTTTTAATCATTTAGCATTTGATTGCTGCTTTTGCATTGATCTTCACACATGACATTTGCTACAGTGCCTTGCGAAAGTATTCGGCCCCCTTGAACTGTTGAATTTTTCAGTTTTTTATTTGTTGAAAAAGTTTGAAATATCCAATAAATTTCTTTCCACTTCATGATTGTGTCCCACCTGTTGTTGATTCTTCACAAAAAAATTACAGTTTTATATCTTTATGTTTGAGGCCTGAAACGTGGCAAAAGGTCGAACAGTTCAAGGGGGCCGAATACTTTCGCAAGGCACTGTATGTCTAGCTATAACAATATAATTTTACTGCTGATCAGGAAGGAAACTATGTAATGCATGTTTATATGTACCATCTTAATGCAAGTCAAAGATGAAAAAAAGGGTTTATAAAAATATAAATCAAATGTTTAAAAAAAAAACTAATTTTACTTTAAATATCTTTTTCTAATTATTTGATGGTAAAAATATTGTAAAGTGGACTGTTATTCTGAATGACTGATAATGAGAGGAATTGGTTTGAGGATGCTATAATATTTAAGGACATCCCGTCTTTACCTCTGTTAGTGGCGGCCTCTATGGGCACAGGAAGCTGCATAAGGTAGTCCACTCTTTGTGTGTAACGCACTTTCTGTGACTGGCAGCACTGTACACGCTCCTCCACGATGAAACGGAACACGTCGCTGGGGTTCTCTGAGCCAGCGCTGTTCCTCTGGAAATGGAGAAAATCACAGTGAGACAAATTCACTACTTCTAATTTAAGGAAACTGACATTCATTACTTTAATCTGAAGTTCAAAAGACAACAGTGGAGAATATATTCAGTTTTTAAAAAAAAAAAATAAAAATACATGACGTCTATACAAATCAGGCCTCGTTTTGGAGATGAAATAAGCAGGTCTATAATTAAAAGTTCACCGAGTCTGCCTTTAAAATAAGCACACTGCAACAGTTTCTCTATTCTGAGGCATTACAGAAATACATCAGCTATATTTTCCCCCTAAGAGCACTGAAATTCCCAAGCCGGCTGGTCAGAGAGCAATCAACGATACAGCTTACGAACACTTAAATATCTAGGACTACACTAATAAATCAGGCTATTTTGCAGCGAAACACTCTGTCTTTAGTTAGAATATTTGGACTGGCCATTTCATGATTATGAAAATTTCACAAACCAATTTATTATTGATTTATAGTACTCTTAATAATCCAACATAGAAATATAAAAAAGACGATGTTTAAAATTGCTTAACTCTGTTGTTTAACTCTGGCCATAGGTCATGTAGGCAAAGTAAATAGGAAGCATTATCTGCCTCATGTAACTGATAGCAGGTTCTAATTTTAAAGTGATTGAGAAAGTCACTTAAGAGCACAAGTGTATGTATGGCAGCACTGAATGCCGACAGGTCTTCTGAAAATAGAGCCATGTGACAGATGTGAAGGAACACATACATGTTAAGAATCTTCAGATAAACTGCTAGTTACAGAGGTAACTGTGGTTCTGTTTCATTCCTCCGGACCTCCAGAGTCGGTGTTTAAGCACGAATGGAGGACTCCTACCAACATAGTTATGAGGAATGCCCCTCACCAAAAAAAAAAAAAAAAAAACTGTTAAGAACCGCTGAACTCACAGCATGCGTGGCAGCCACATTGACTCTGTAGAAGCACGCAAAGGTACATGGAGAAGCCAAGGTAGCAGCAGCATTGATGTCTGCCATGGAGAATCCCTTAAAGGCAGCCCAAGACATAGATACAGCCCCAGTAGAGTGGCAGGAGATATCTCCTGGCAGGGGCCTTTGAGCTCTTCGGTGTGCCAATGTGATCACTTCTATAATCCAGTTCGACAGTCTTTACTTTGACACAGCACCACCTTTCTGTGCACAACCATAGCAGACAGAGTTGATCAGTTTGCCTCAGACTTACCGTAGTGTCCACGTATCACCTCAGGGCCCGAACCGGATACAAGAGGAGATCCCTCGACCCAGTCGCTTCGGATGAGCCTTGAAATGCAGCCAAATTAATGGACTGATTTACAAATTGAGGAAACACCACCTTAGGAAGAAAAGACATATTGGGCCAAAGCACCACACCAGAATCCTCTGGCACCCAACTAATGCATAACTTACTAACCAACAATGGATGTACCTCAGTAACACACTTAGTAGAAGAAATGGCTAATAGAAAGGCAGTCTTCAGAGACAACTACTTAAGAAGACAGCAAGGGCTCAAATGTTGGCACAAGCAGGAAATCCCATCCAGGAAAATGGGGGTTGCAGGCCAGCCTTAAGCGCCTCACACCTTTCATAAAACTGCTCACCAAAGTATAGAAACCAAGTGAATAAGCATCAAGAGGCACATGATATGCAGAAATGGCCGCAACATAAACTTTCAATGTGGAAGCAGCCCGGCCTGCATCCAAAAGAGGATGCAAAAAAACTCAACACTACTGGAATTTCACAGCATACAGGGTCTAAACCGTGATCCCTGCACCATGAAGAGAAAATATCCCAACGTGTATCCACGTGCAGCTCTAGAGCTAAAGACAGTACGAAAAACAACAAGATCTCGATCAGCTAGAAGAGGGTTGGAGGGCCAAACCCAGAGCTGCAGAAGGGCTGGATCTGGGTGCCAGATCTTGCCTCCCGTCTGCGACAACAGATCCTTCCGAAATGGACACTGCCAAGATCTGCCCACCAATAGTTCCAAAAGTATGGGAAACCAAGGTCTGGCTTGCAATTGAGGTATTACAAGGAGCACCCTATGATTGCACTGGGAGATCCTCTGTAGAGTCTCCCACAACAAAGGAATAGGAGGGAAAATATAAAAGTAGGCAGTTCAGCCATCCGTGAGTCAGTGCATCCAGTCCCACTGGGCTGGACATCTCCATTCTGGTGAACCACTACACAGCATTGGCTGATAGAACTAACAAGAA
Organism: Noturus placidus; assembly: GCA_022414735.1. Classification (NCBI taxonomy): domain Eukaryota; kingdom Metazoa; phylum Chordata; class Actinopteri; order Siluriformes; family Ictaluridae; genus Noturus; species Noturus placidus. The sequence goes on from JAFFST010053325.1 coordinate 392,034, forward strand.
GTACCAAAGGGCTAAGAAAACTGCGGGTAACGCAGTGACGTGTGCTGCTAATCGAACTATGGTCTATAACATGTACAACGGGTACACGAAAGGAGCATTCCAAAAGCAACTGATGTAAACATCTTAAATCAAAAATTAATTAATCAATAGTTAGATTACTGCTGTCCATGTAAACGTAGTCAGTGTCTGGTGGGGTTCAACTTCAAGCGGTTCCACCGCTGGAAAAATTTGAGGTGGACCAGGCCCAGCGGAATCACCAAAGTGGCAGCAGTCAGCATTCCCATAAGCTACAGGAACACACCATATGGCAAAATTGCTCCCAGTCAGAAACAAGCAAGGAGCTATAAAATTTAGTCTGCCTGAGCGTGTGACAGGATAGCAGACATTGTACGGGAGTTCAAAGCCATTCCAATAAAGGTAATCGTTTGCTAAAGAATCAAGAAAACTTTTCATGATCACCATGAGACCCAGCCTCTGACTATGCTTCAAAAGCAGTCTGGTGTTGCAGACACCTTGATGGCTTGTGGGGGCACAAATCAGCCAGTCGTCCAGGTAAGCACATTCCTCTGGACCACAGTAGATACAGAGCCACACTCATGCACCTTGTGAAGACACGAGGGGCCAGGGACAGACCAAATGGAAGGACCTTAAACTGATAAGCTTTGTTTTTGAAACTGAAACGTAGGAACTTTGTGTTGAGGTGTGATCGGAATGTGAAAAAGTATGCATCCTTCAAGTCAACACTCATAAACCAATCCCCATCATGACAGACCAAAGAACATCGGCTTTGCGTAGCATTCGAAAAGTCTGAGTCTTCAGGAACAGGTTTAGATGCCTTAAATTGAGAACTGGATGAAAACCACAGTCTCTTTTTGGAACATTCTCTCAACCTATCTAGCTGGCACTGCGAAAATACATTAGTGCTTAAGCACCACCTCTGGCAGTCAGGAGGAATAAAACAGAACTGAGAAGTGGTTAACAAAACCTGACAATGTTTTCCCACCCACACAAAACTGGTGGTGCTCTAATAAATTAGCTGCTTTTCCTACAAGAAGAATATATTTCTTCTATAAAAATGGATTGAGTGCTCACCTCTACCAGGTTAATAAAATGCAAAAAGAATTCTTGGGCATCTTGCTGTCTATTTGAGGAGAACTCTGGGTGGCCCTTGCTGACCAGAGCCTTGAACATTCGGGGGGAAATCCCTCTGTGTTGCTGCTGCAGAGGAAAGAGGATATTAGGCACTGAAAGTTCATTTCTGAGCTACAATGCAGCTTTTTAGTTTATCTTTTCCCTTTCATATAGGAGGAACTGAAAAGGCAACTGAAAAGTAAAATGTATTACTAGGATTAATTCAGTCTACATACAGCCTATACACACACACACACACACACACAACAGCAAAAAAGCAAGTAGTTCTTCATAGCAAATAATCGTGAGGCATTTCATCACCCAACAGCTGTGTGATATTAGCTTTGGGAAGTTAACATTTGAATGCAAATGAAGCAAACTGCATATAATAAACACAGACATTATGACATTCTAAGTAAGGAATACACCACAACAGAGTGAGTTGTTATAGGAAAATAATCAATGACAGGGTGGTGGGATACCAATACGTCCCAGACATTATTTTCCTACAGCAGCACATCCAAACATGTTTTATTCCTCTTATTCCACAGCAATTAGCCAATGATTACATTTTTTTTATTAATTAAAGAACAACGCATCATCCTTTTTAATCCTTAAAGAGTTACATTTCATATTGTAGAACATCTGCAAAACAAGTTATGATGTTATCACTTACATTTAATTTATGTGGAGCATCTACCAGAAAATCCCTGTGTAAGTCGTTACAACAATAATTATAACATTAGATTGAGCGCATTAATATTAATCTGTGATTTGCCTTGCTGGAACTACTGTCAGTCATTCTGTTATAGAAACTTCATCAATACTAGCTAACCAATCAGAACTGAGAATTCAGCAGCTTTGTGGCACAAACTGATTTAACTCACCAAAACATTATAATGCTAGATATGTGTTTGTAAAAAGTTGAAAAAGCTGAAGTGAGAGAAAATAATTTTTATTTGTCAAGACAGTTCTTTTTCTGATCTAGTACTTGCTGTTAATCTAGTATAGAAGTATATATTTCCTTGGTCTATGCATGCACGGTATTCAAAATAACTGCCCTGCTACAATATATCACGATTCATACATCATTAGAAATTACATCTAATATTATGATAAAATTAGTCATCTCAAATTCCCCAATTTTCTGCCTAATTTAGTCACGGCTAATTCCCATCCATCAGGAATCTCTCCTCTATCACATGACAGCTAGGAATCAGGGAGAGCGAAGACTAACACGTGCTGCCTCTGAGGTATGTGAAGTCAGCTGGCCGCACGTTTTTGAACTCAGGCAACGTCCGCCCACTTCTGCATGTATGAGCTCACAGACACCCACGATTGGATATTGTCGTTGTAATTGATAGGGGAGAGAGAGAATATGCCACCCCCCTCTTTCTTTCTGAGAGCATGACCAATTTTTGCTCTCTTAGACTCCTGGCCATGTATGGCTGTGGCATCATCAGGATTCGAACTCAAACACATTTTTAGGGTTCATCAATGTGCTTTAATATACACGCATAAAATACATTGCTGTGAGAAAAGTAATTGGTATATCGCATACTATATTGTTTCAGAAATTAAAACATATTCTAAAACAAAACAAAGGCAAAGACAAAAAGAGTAAACACAAAATACAGTATTTAAATGATAATGTTATTTATTGATGCAAAAACGTTATCTAATACCAACTGGACCGTTGTGAAAATGTATCTGCCCCCATAGTTACCAATTCCCCAATTCTATGAAACTGCATTCATAATGAGGTTCAGCTGGACTAGACACAACCAGGCCTGATTACTGCAAACCCTGTTCAATCAAATCAACAGCATGAAGTTAGTTAAAAGGTCTTACCCAGTAACACACTATGCCAAGATTAAAAGAAATTACGGAAATGATGAGGGAGAAGGTGACTGAAGGGCTCTAGGACGCCAAAGAACCACAGTGAGTGCCATTATCTCCAAATGGAAAAAACTCTGCTCAGTAGGGAAGCTTTCCAGAAGTGGCCGACCTTCCAAAATTCCTCCAAGAGCACAGGAACAACTCATCCAGCAAGTCACAAAAAAGCCAAGGACAACATCAAATGACCTATAAGCCTCTCTTGCATCAATAACGGTCACTCTTCATGACTCCATCAGAAAGACACTGGACAAAAATGGCACCCATGGAAGAATGGCAAGGTGAAAACCACTGCTGACCCAGAAGAACATTAAGGCTCATCTGAATTTTGCCAAAACACACCTTGATGATCCTCAAACCTTTTGGGAGAATGTTCTGTGGATTGATGAGTTGAAAGTGGAACTATTTGGAAGACAGGGGTCCCGGTACATCTGGCGTAAACTGAACACAGAGTTCCACAAAAAGAACATCATACCTATAGTCAAACATGGTGGTGGAAGTGTGATGGTGTGGGGATACTTTGCTGCTTTAGGGCCTGGGAAAATTGTAATAGTTGAGGGAAACATGAATCCTGCTTTCTACCAGAAAACTTCAGTCTTCAGTCCGTCTTCAGTCCTTAAGTTGAAACTCAAGCACAACTGGATTACGCAGCAAGACAATGATCCAAAGCATAGGAGTAAATCCACCTCTGAATGGTTCAAAAAAAGCTTAATTTCACAGTGCTGTGAAAGTGATCTCGTTATTCAGTTAAGTGTTTGGTTGTGGTTGTTGCTGCTAAAGGTGGCACAACCAGATTTTAAGTTTAATGGGCAATTACTTTTTCACATGGGTGATAGATGTTGGATAAAAAAAAAAAATGTTGCTTCAAAAAAAAAAAATAATAATAACTGTATTGTGTGTTTATTCAAGTTTCCTTTGTTTTGTGTTGTATTGTATTTCATTTGAAGATCTATAATTATTTAGTATGATATACACAAAAACAGAGGAAATCAAAAAAAATACTTTTTCACAGCACTGTAACTGCAATATAGCACAATAGAACTGCAACATAAATTTTGCCTCAATTATGCAGCCTTGTTTGTAATTAACATCAGCTTTTAGCAGTAAGAATTTACTTGCTAACTTTTCAGACACATTCTCTGCAAGACACTCATGCTAAAGGCAAATAACAAGCCAGACAGACCAACCTTGTACTCTTCTTTCATCACCTGTTCAATGAGATCTGATTTGATTGGTGGTTTGGAATACTGGCCTGACAGTAGTCCATGACCCAGTTTTGCCCTGATGGATACAAACACAATGAAACATGTGACAGAACATGTTTAATGGCTACTATACATAAAAGAACAACATTTCAGAACCCAACATTCATTTACACACTAGAACCAATCCTGATATGATTTTCCATATCCATATGCAATTATATATGTTTTAAATAACAAAAAAAATTATTAGGGAAACACTAATACACCATCAATCCATCAATTTTCTGTAGCCTGGAACCTATCCTAGGGGACTCAAGACACAAGGCAGGGGTCACCAGGACAGGGTGCCAACCAATTCAGGGCGGATGCTGAAATCAAACCGCCAACCCTGGAGGTGTGAGGCGAACGTGCTAACCACTAAGCTACCATGTGCCCCTAGTAGATTATATAATGTAAAATTGCTAGTCAAGAAATAAAGGAAGAAATGCTTTTTGCAGCTGACCATGTACAATGCTTGGACACCAGGCTAAGACAAAACAATTTTTAAAAAATCCACAGAGTCACAGATGTCATCTTGTAGCACAAAACAATTCACAAGTTCACCCTAACATCATTAACCATATAATAATATGATCATTATTTGTGGTATTATGCCTCACATTTTTCACATTACCACTTACATTTGTGTGCTGAAGTCTTGAGTAGGATCAAGGGGCGAGTAGTCAAATATTCTCTGTAGATTACCGACATACCTAGAAATGTTACAACCACAATTAAAGCAAGCTCGGTGTATAACTCACAAGATATCCCACTACATTTTCACCTTATTGCTGTCCCATAATTGACACTAAAATACATGATGTGAACAATTTAGCCATCCCAAACACAAAACCACAATCAGAATGTGATAGGCAGAATAAGAACTATTAATATCTGTGAGCACTTACACTCTCTGGAACTCAGGGATACTGAAGAGCACTTGCATAGTGGTGCTGAGGTAGCAGCTATTGCCCAGGTTTCTGAGGCCTGTGTACCCTGAACCATAGACTGCCTTCAGTTTATGGCCAGATTCCTGAATCACCTCCCACTCAGTGGCTCGAGGCTGCACATGATTGTCTGTGTGGTGGCCGTTCTCCGTCTGGTGGAGAAAGGCAGAGACGTTTGATCAGAGGCAAATTGTCCAACCGAACCCATTTCTGAATGAATTTCCAAAAACGCACCCTGTGCATCTTTAGCATGTCTATTCCGAAGTGTGTCAAGTGTTCTGCTATGTGAGGGTCAAGTACTGCCTCTTCTTCATCGAAGGAGTAAACATCTGTTTAAACAAAAAAAAAAAAAAAGAAAGACGGTATTGAACGATTTTTTGTCTTAATAAACACGTTCTGTACAAGCCAACTCTATTAGCTGGTGTCGTATGAAATGATTAGTTTATCAATAACGCCTTGCTTTCATTGCAGCTTCAGTGAGAAATTACAATCCAAACCTGAGGCACTAACCTGCTCCATCTGGGGTGATGGTGTCTAGCTTGACTGCAAGTGGGAATTTGGTTTCTTTGTAGTGTTCGAGGGCATGTCCGTTCCCGCCGCTTCCATCGAAGAACCATTTCCCACAGAGGACCGAGCCATCGGTCAGGTTCAGCCACAGGTTCTCTCGCATTTCACACTTGGCACACTTCCAGCCACTCAACACAAAGCAAATACATTCTCTCACATTTCAACAAAGGTCTTTTGTGTTGCAGAGGATGTCTTACCGATTTAATTTATTTTACCTGTTGACTAAATATACCCGAGGCTGTACGTTATACTGCAATATTGGGCTTTTCGATGCTGATGTCACAGAAGGTTACACAATCAAGGTATCTTGATTGAACTTTTCCAATGATAACATCATATAGCAAATAAAAAGCCACTTATAAATAATTGACATGTATACATTGTGTATTTTACAGTAAAAAGTTACATCATTGAAAGGTGATTAACATAGCTTGACGTTCAAGATGAATCTATCTTTTCAAAACGGATTCAATGTTTTAAAAACTGATTTTTAAAAAAAATTATAATTTTTTAAAAAGTTTAAGAATGGCCTAAATGCCTACTAATCCAACTAAAAGAAAATTTAAGACTTTTTATTGCATTTAAATGGAATTACAGAAAATTTAAAAACTTCTAGGAACCCATGATTACATAAGTAAGCCCAAACTTTAAGGTATAAAATACATGAGTGTTAGCATATCAGTTTAAAGGGGATTTCTGAACTCCCCCATCACCATTACTAGCATGCCAGGAGGTCCATCTGATACTGCACTTGCATGACTCTTACCTGGGAGGAATCCGAACCCCATTCTCTTGTTGTATGAGGCTTATGGCATGCTTGGACACTTGAAGCTCCTCCTCCCATGAATCTTGCTCTTGCTTTTTGTATGCAGAAGCAGCGTTAAGGATAGCATCACAAGCAATTGTCACCTGAATGGGACAAAAATACATGTATTTCTCATATATATATATACTGTATATATATATATATATATATAAAATAATACACACACACACACAGTATACTCACTTAGCACTTTGTTAGGAACATCTGTGCATCTACTCATTCATGCAATTACTGTACCTAAAATCAGCCAATCGTGTGGCAGCAGTTCCATGCATGAAATCATACAGATACGGGTAAGCAGCTTCAGGTAACCCCAGCCATCAGGATGAGAAAAAAATTGTCAGTGATTTAGACTGTGGCTTGATTGTTGATGCTAGATGGTCTGGTTTGAGTATTTCTATAATTGCTGATATCCTAGGATTTTCTGGCAAAACAGTATCTATAGTTTACTCAGAATGGTGTAATAAAGAAAAAATATTCAGTTATCGGCAGCTATGCAGACAGGAATGCCTTATTGATGTGAGAGGTCAACGGAGAATGGCCAGACTGGTTCGAGCTGACACAAAATCTATAGTTATTCAGGTGAGCAGAAAAGCATCTCAGAATGCACAAAACGTCGAGCCTTTAGGCAGATGAGCTAAAACAGCAGAAGACCATGTTCGGTTCCACTTCTGTCAGCCAAGAACAGAAAGCTGATCCACAGTGGGCACATGCTCACCAAAACTGTACAAGACTGGAAAAACAGACTAGTCTGATGAATCTCAATTTCTAATGATGCACACAGATGGTAGGGTAGGAATTTGGCTCCAACAGTATGAATCCATGGACCCAACTTGCCTTGAGTGAACAGTCCAGGCTTGTGGAGGAGGTGTAATTGTGTGGGAAATGTCTTCGTTAATACCAATCAAAAGTTACTTGAATGCCACCGCTTATTTGAGTATTGTTGCTGATCATGTGCATCCCTTCATGGCCATATTTTAACAATCTTCTCATGGGTACATCCAGCATGATAATGCACCATGTCACAAAGCAAAGGTCATCTCAAACTGGTTCCATGAAAACACCTTTGGGATGTGGTAGAACAAGAGATTCGCATCTTGTGGAATCCGTGCCATGAAGAATTGAGACTGTTTTGACAGGGAGGCCCTTCCCAATATTAGTATAGTGTTTCCAATAACATGTTTAGTGAGTGTATAGAGGCCATGCATGACTGACTTCTAATTCTCAGCAGCCAAGTGAAACCACACATTTGTTTAGAGATTTCAAAGCATTACAAAGAAAGCATGTCTGAGAAATAGGAGCTCCATTTCATGTACATAGAAATCTCACTTACACCTGTCATTACCATGCAAACATTATATGCATGCAACTTTTGGAGAAAAAAAGAATGCATGTCAAACCAAAGTGTATCACACAGATTAGGAAGCATATTCAGGTCTGACTGACCATCTCGGGAGGTCAGTGTTTGGATGTAAGTGCAGAACAAACACAACCTGACCAGCCCTTGGAGCATTCAATGAAAACTGTAATCAATGCTCCAACTACAAATGACAACATATCACCACCAATGACTAACAATGATGTGCGCTGAGTAACTGAACAGCACTAGAGTGTTTGTCTGTATAATGTGAGCGGGAAAGGAGAGATCCATCAGCAACAAATGTGCATCTTAAAGCTAGGTGCAACAGTAAACAGTACATTTTCTTTGTCATCGGAATAATTTATATACATTATACGAGTTCTCAGTCAAGTACCTTTTAAAACTAATTATTGCATTAAAGTTATTTTTCAGTGTAGTGCATTAGTGTCAACCCCCTTGAACTTGCGAATTTTGTAGTGCCAAAACCTGTTATCAATGATAACTGTCTCTCTTGACACTACCACCAACATGCTTCACTGTAATGAATCAACTTTCACATTTTTTATTTGTGAATAACTTTATTTAACTTTAGCAAACTATATAGCGCTATAGTCCCTGTCTATAAACGGTGCGAAATATTTCCTCACTGTTACACAACAGTCACAATTACAGCTCAGACACTGATTTTAATTAATAAGCAATGTGTCATGCGGTCAAACAAAGTTAGTTTTATTTCTATGGGTGGCTGCATCATCATCTAATCTATATAAAATAAATGACTAGACACTATGATCTGAATCCTCCAGCACAGATATAAATACTAGAAAGCTTTGGCCTAAAGCTGAGGACAGTATTAATTCTCAAATTACACCTTTTGCATGCAGGACATACACAGACCATTCACACACTCTCACTAACCAGGGCAGGCAACTCCTCGATATTTGGTAAAGGGATCTCATAGTGGTCTGGGAATATGACAAGCTTGGCTTCGTCTTCATATTCAAAATCATCCCCGTTAAAGTCACGGTTAAGTTCTAAATCTTAAGAAAGGAAGATATGAGAAGAGATAATCAGACACATATTTGCTATATCGTTGCTCATAAGATTTGACAGTGAACAAATCATATCTACACATGTAAAAACAAAAAAAACAACAACTTTATTAATATGCATATATTAGAATCTATGTCAAAACAAATTGTGAGTTTGCACATTGAGGGAACAACTCAGTGATAGATTTTCAGATTCAACTTTTCACTACAATCAAAATGGATGAGAATAAATTGTGCTTGGCAATCTATTTAATATTCGGTCAGAATTCCACACGCGCGCACACACGTGAGCGCACACACACACACTTACCCTGCCAGACTGCTGATGTTACTGTCAATCAACAGAGAGAGAACCTCATACACTGAGAATTGGCCATGACTATACTAATAGAACGTATCTCCATTTTAAGGTCAGTTTATGCTCTCGTCCCATGACGCATGAGGTTGTCCTGGCTGATTAGATCACCACATTGGTCAATGTCAAGAGAGACTGATGACACTATCAGCCATTATCTGTCCCCGAATAGGAAGGTGACAGTTCATATAATTACACATGCAAACAAAGGAGATTCAAAAACTAGAAAGTATGATCTCAATGTACAGAAGAAAATAAACTGTGTGAATATAATCTACAATTTGAGGCTCCATTACAATAAACGTTACATGTGGCCCCATTCAATGTCAGGCCTCCAACAGTGGAAGTGTGTCAACCATGAGGGTTGATAGGGAACAGCAGCTGATGGGAAAGCAGCAGCAACAGGCTCATCGGCCGACTGTAAACCAACCCTGCCCAGCAGTAGATCAGGCCTGAGCGAGCATGTGGCACTTTAGATTTAGAACAGTTACTAACTGCACAAACAAATAAATGACCTAAATTTAGCTCTGTCAGGAGAGGGCAGAGGTTAGTGAAAATGGGGAAAATGTCACAATTAAAAAAAAGTTTAAAGACAGAATATGCATATAAACTCAACCATATTCGTACAGAATGTTTTTTTCATATTCGATCGTTTACAGCAGTCTTACCTAAAAATACTTTTCCATTCCGTCTTCTTGGCACGGCACCCCCAGCAGCACCTGTGGCTTTCTGTGGCAAACAACAACACTGTTTACAAATCAAATCTTCATAATAATGTACAAATCAACTGGGGTACTAGCTTATACTAGTGGATACAGAGCTGCTTGTTTGTAATAAAAGACAATTATTGTGAGCAAAGCTTGTTTAAGTTCTCACAAGCAATTCCTTCAGTGAAAAGCAGACACCGGAGCTGCAAGAATGCATCCTACCCTGCTAACATGAGAAAGTGGAATAAAGGAGAAAAGTCTACAGGAAGTGATTTCTATTAAAATTAGCACTAGGTTTATATATATATATATATATATATATATACACACACACAGCAATTTATTACTATGATGAGAAAGGTTCTCATCACAATAATACAGTAATAAATTGCATTCAGTAGTTAGTGGACACACATGGCTTGCATGTTAATTTCACAAAAAGTGCTAATGTGCACAGTCAATACAATCACATTTCCACTATTGATCACATAAAGTTGCTTGCTTTTAGCCTTACAGAGTAGGGACGATAGATGGACTTTTTTTAAGAAGTATTAAAAACACTGACTCATAATATACCCAATTAGGAAACAATATGTTACTATTTTGTGGCGGTTGTGGTGCAGGTGGTAGAGCGGATTGTCTACTAATCGTAGGGTTGGCGGTTCGATTCCCAGCCCACGTGACACCACATGCCGAAGTGTCCTTGGGCAAGACACTGAACCCCAAGTTGCCCCCGATGGCAAGCTAGCACCTTGTATGGCAGCTGTGCTACCATTGGTGTGTGTGTGAATGGGTGAATGAGACACAGTGTAAAGCGCTTTGGATAAAAGCGCTATACAAGTGCGCCATTTACCATTTACTACTAATACAAAAGAAAAAAAAAGAAAAGGCAATTCGGATATAGCGTCAATTTTTGCAATATGATTAACTGACAAATATTACACAAAATAATATGAATACTGTCACATTTGGCAATAAGACATGCATACTTAATTTACATCATTGTTGAAAGCACACTGCCACACCACCTCAACAACAACGTCAACAATAACCTAAAGACCTAAAGTGTTCTTGCTTATAATGATCAAGTGAGGCCAGAGTAAATCAATAATGTCAACTTGTTATTGATTTTTCACTCAATATGTTTTCTAACAAAGACATAAGTGTAACCATACTAAATTTAAATGGCACTAACAACTAAAGAAGTAAACTGCTACTATAGGGAAAAACAGTTTGTTGATTTGGATTGGTCAGAAGATATTGACTATTGGCTACTGTATTCAAGTCATGGTTTTATATAAATGCACTCATTTGTTATGTTATGGCTTCTATATGTTATGGCTTCTATAATAACTTGGACAGGGACTTGTATGGCACACAAAATATTTTAAATACACCAGTAATTGTTGATTATGGTGGAGTTTTCTATGAGGAGAGGTTTAGTAAGCAGTTTTGGTTCTCTAGTGTCAGTATTTTGTAACGGTCAGAGATAAAGCTGAAATTCTGGGTTTTTCTGAAACAACATCTTCAGGTCAAGTGTTTTTATAACATGACAAGCTGCATCGCATTAATAAGTTCAAATTTGGGGGGGGCGCAGGGGCACTGGGACTGGTGAGGGAAGGACTGTTTATAGCTGTTATAACGTAAATGATAACATGAACTAACTTGTTTTATGGACGTTTCACAACATCAAATGCAACATTCAATGATGAATGGATTGTATGATATGCCATTCTTTAGTAAATAAAAAAACCCTTAATCATTGGCTAATTGCTGTGGCATAAGAGCAATTAACACTTCGGTCTATACTGTTATAAGAAACTAATCAAGTTAATTATTTTACTGTGACTACACATGATTTGGTCACTTCATGATTTTTGCTCCTTATTAGGATAACAGGATAACAGCGTAAGCGAAGAAGCCTTGTCGTTTTTCTCTCCGTGTCTGTTTGAATGCTGCTGACTTGTACATCCGCATATTAAACCTTTATATTCATGTGTAAATGTACACATATGTATGAAATGTTTAAATGAATTCATTTCTGCAGACATGTACTATGATTGCATCTTGCTGACGGGGCATCAAAAGATCAGCATGTCAATCTCTCAGGAACCAGCTTTGTAAAAGCCAAACCAGAGAAAAGTGGAAAATAAGACCAGTCGTTTTTCTTACCTCCTTCACATGACGTTTTAAGTGCATGTACACGCTCTGTCCAGTTTTACGGTAATGTCTCTCCACGTGTTCTCTTCCAAAGCCCAGGAATGTGTTCATACACACATACAACCCACCTTCTGATTCCTGTGGGAAAAAACAAACACATACACACCACAGTTGTGGGACAGTTGTTATTGTATATTAGCTTCATTATTATTATATTACAGTATATTATTATTATATTACAGTATATTACAGTATATAGGAAAATGTGTCCAAGAGACTGTGATGAATACTAAACATGATAGTCTTATAAGGAAGGTTTCAAATGTATGCATTCCCCTTAAAAAAATATCTTGCTTTTAGTCTGCTGACTCACAGCCAAAGAAAATCTTTTTTATAGTACACTGCTGCACTGGGTTAGTGGTAAACTTCTAGTCTCTTCTCTTTTCCTTTTGAAGGCAAAATTGAACAAATTTGAAAGAAATCTGACTTCTGAGGAGTCTTATGAGCAGGCATTTTACATCCAAAACAAATCCTGAAATCTGGCGATTTAGAAGTACTGTGGAGTGGTGAGCACTTGAATTATTCAAATTGAGGTGTTTGTATTGCTGGAAATCAACACAAAGAGAAATCTTGTCTGGGTTAATTTTGATAAGCGGGCCAGCATAGGGACCCCGGGGTCTCGGAAAAAGAAAAAAAGCTCTCAGCAGCTCGGGGTGACACATGAGCTATAACAGCAAGGGGGTAAAAATAGTCTGCAATGAACTCCAAACAGCTGAGTCACTTTTAAAACGGCGACAGCAAAGAAACACATCTACTGTAGAGCAGTGAAGCAGCATGGCCATTAAGGTGTGAAGAAACTGAATTCACTCCTCAGTTTTGTGAATGGGCATGGATGTTTGGGATCAGAGCATCACTGCGGTTGTCCTGAAAAGCCTGGTTTGTCTGGACAGGAATAAATAGGCCGTGTTCTTCTAGACGTCCAGCTAAAGTGGTTATTGTTTTTCATTTTTTCTGACAAACAAACAAGCTTTCAGCCTCCAGCACAACACAGCACCTTACACCCAGACTCCATTTATAGATTCTAATCTATTTAAGTAATATATATATCCTGGTTATCTGTTTTTATTTAGACCCAGGACACATTCCACGTCAAATATCTGTGTGTGTGTGGTCCCACGGACCTAATATCACACCTCCAACAACAAAGCGCCTGCTTCTAAGATGTAAACAAAACCCTGTGTGTGTGTGTGTGTGTGTGTGTGTGTGTGTGTGTCAGTCATTATTTCCGCATATGCTGTCACGTTCAATGTGGTCATGCAAATCCGCCCAGATCATCACACTAAACTTACAAGTGCCAAGGAAACGCTCGGTGCGATCCCTCACCTGGAGTGTGAGATGTGTTTTTCTCTCGTTTCTTTTTTAACTCACCGGAGAGTCGTAGGAAAAGGCGCACTCGCTCTTGTACACTCGGTCTCCTGATCTCGGCACCCGTATGGTGGGCATGTACGGCACCAGCAGCTCGCCCAGGTCCGTGGCCATCTTCGCATATTCCTGCTGCCAGCCAGTGAAACCACTGAATGCTGCGAGTGACCCAGAGGAGTGTTAACCAGCAGAAGAGGAGCTGGTTGGGGTTATTTTTAATACGCGCACAGCCGACCAGGAGGGATGTGATGACGAAAACATCGGAGGTGGTCGGAGGCGCTGACCGGCCGTGTTATTGAGAAAAGACAGCCCCCTTTTCACAGAACCCCTAAACGCTGATTGGTTACGATTCAAATATATTCATGAAGATGCGCTTTCCTATTGGTTGTAACATACAGATGGTTAGGGTTATGCTAATTAATGTTTAACATATTTAACAAGAGCACGTGGTGCTCTTATATTATGTGGGGTTAAAGTGCACCTATTATGGTTTTTCAAATATTCAATATGTAAAAAGTCCGCAAAGTTTAAAAAATCAAAGCGCACGACAAACAAATCAGAAAAAAGTTATTGACTCCTAAAAGAAGGAACCGATTCTGAAGAGCTGAAAGAGTCGTTAGTAATTCCAGACTTTACTTCCTGTGCATCTCTATGTAGGTTTGTAACAAAAAGCCCCGCCTCTGGTCTTTATAGGCTGCTCAGTGACAGCTGTAGACCAATCACAACAGACGGGGACATCTGACCAATCATATGTATGCTCTCTGAAAAGAGGCGTTTAGAATGAATCGGGATCGTTTAACGAGTCGTTTTTGACACTGGGGGAAAAGGCAATGCTGCAGGTTAAATTATGAGCACGTTAAAGTGTTTTTAACCTTGGATGCATGTAAATCTATTGTATGAGACCTTTAAAACAAAATTAGGAACGTTTCAAAACCATAATAGGCACTTCAATTATCTTATCGTGCATTCAAGGCCTCTTGGGAAGTTCGTATTTATGATTTGGGAAGTTGTAATTACGATGGCGGTGTGTCTTCGCTTAATTAATGACAGAAAATACAGAAAAAAAATTTCGTCTCTACTTATAGAAAATGAACAAAGAATGTGCATCAGGTGTGCTTCACTTTTTATGTGTTACTCAATTTCTGAAGTCTCTAGAACATTGTTTTATTGTAAATGGAAAAAAAAAAGCTGGAAAAAGACATGCTAAGCAATTTCTTGTATTTCAGTAACTTGCTGCATATGCCAAACACATAACTGAGATCAGCTTCTGAGGCATATTAACATTCAATTTTAACAAATTTACCGTCAACTACATCTATTGATTCTACCTTGTTTTCTTACGGACACGCCCCCCAACTCAAAAATAATAATAATAATAATAATAATGATAATAATCTATTTTATAAAGCGCCTTTAAAAGTAGCTTCTCAAAGCGCTGTACATGAATGAACAATACACAGAATACAATACAACAATAGAAGTGAAAAGAACTAAAACAACACAATCGATAGTAAAAGTGATGGAACAATAATAAAAAGACACTAGCAGTCAAATGCAAGTTTGAAAAAGTGTGTTTTAAGTAGAGTTTTAAAAGCGCCAAGAGACTTGGCTTCCCTGAGTTCAGGAGGAAGAGAGTTCCAAAGTGAAGGAGCATAGACAGAAAGCAAGTCTGAAAAGTCAAAGCACAGAGTTTCATAATTACAACTTTGTGGTGGTGTTCATATGCGTTCAACTCGTAAATACGACCTTTCTGACATGACTTGAACGCACCATTATACTATTTGATTGTTTGTAAACGTCATCTTAAATTACTTACAAATAGAAATGATAAATTATATATTTTCTGTATGGAAAGACTTTAACATCCATCCATTTTCTATACTACATATCCTTCAGGAACCTGGAGCCTATCCCAGGGAACATCATGGCACAAGGCAGTGTACACCCTGGACAGGGTACCAATCCATCGCAGGATGGAATCACATACACATTCAGGAAACCCCCGCAACAAGAAGACTAACTCTGGACACAGAGTAGAGGTGGGAATCGAACCCTCAATCCTGGCGGTGTGTGGCAAACATGTGAACCATTAAGCCACTATTTAGGTAAAGTATGTCTTTGCTTAAAATAACAATCCATAAGTAACTACTCTTACTGAAGAAGTAACACAATGCATTTGAGATACAAGTACTTTTTGTTTTTTTTGGTTTTTAATCGAAATGTCTTTTAGATACGGGCCGTTTTATCTTGTAAAAGATAATGTTAAGATAAATTAATGCAGCTCTACAAAAAGATTAATCCTAAGAATTTGTTAGATTAGTTGTGATTATACCTACTCCTCAACATGCAGGCAAAAATTAGTATTTTGATTAAGTGCCAAAAATGTACAGGCACTGTGACCTTGTTTACAATGGCTTGCAAAAATATTCACCCCTTAAACTTTTCCTCATTTATTTGTAAATGTTAAAACCAGGAGCTAATACTTACCCATGTTGGATTACGTGTCATTAATCTACACGAAACAGCCCATAAAATTTAATTGGGAGGAAAAAAACATGTTATTTTCAAAGTTATTGACAAATGAAAATCATAACAGTTGCATAAATATTCACCCCATCGCTATGAAACCAAATTACTTCTTAGGAAATCAGTTGGCATCACAAGTCACATGATTAGCTGAATAGAGTTCAGCTGCAATTAAAGTGTCACATGATCTCAAGTTAAATACACCTGATTGTGGAAGACCCCATGGTTTGTTAGAGAGCAAATTTAAACAGTCATGAAGACCAAGGAGCTATCAAAACAGGTCCAGGATAAATGGTTTGGCTATAAAAACAAATATCCCAAACTTTGAACATCTCACATGGCACCATTAAATCCATTATTTAAAAAAATGGGGAAAACTCTGCCTAGATGAGGTTATCTACAAAAAGTCCATCCATCCATTTTCTGTACCGCTTATTCTACACAGGGTCACTGGGGTACCTGGAGCCTATCCCGGAGGAACTTTGGGCACAAGGTGGGGGACACCCTGGACGGACTGCCAACCCATCAGAGGGAACAATTGCACACGCACACTCCGGACAATTTGGAAAAGCCAATCAGCCTACAATTCATGCCTTTAGACTGGGGAAGGAAACCGGAGTACACATAGGAAACCCGCAGGGCATGGGGAGAACATGCAAAATTCACACACACAGGGTGGAGGAGGGATTCAAATCCCCAACCCTGGAAGTGTGAGGCAAACGTGTTAACCACTAAGCATTTTTTCCTGGTCAGATTGGCTGTGGATCACAAGCCTGGGCAAACATCCGGGATTAAACCCTGAAAAGGACGCCACTCCATCACATCCGTACACTCATGCACTGTTAAAACACAGGGAGAACATGCAAACTTTGGACAAAAGGCAGAGCTGGTATTCAAACCCCCACCAATGAAGGTGCAAGGCAAACATGCTTGCCTCTAAGCCCAATAGATTTTAAATTATGGAAATGATTAATAGCAATTTTAATTTAAAAATAATGATAATTTAAAAAATGAATGAAAACTAGAATTTGGCTTCTACAATTTATTGGTGCCAGTGGCAAAAGAACACAAATATATTTGCAGAAATATCAGTATCCATTATACATTGTATAATGACAATAATTCGGGCAGGGTTGAGGTGACGGGCGTCAGATCCCAGGCCGCCGAGGCTTAATTATCAGGTGTTGCTTTGGGGCTCTGGTCGATTAGATTCTTATCAAGTGTGTCGATATAAAACCAAGGTCCATCTCCTTTTGCCCTCATGTGCTTTCGAACCTCAAGTTGTTTTTGTCTATGAAGAAATAAATCAGGTCATGTTATTTATTGCAAAAATAAGCAGAAACTAATGAAATACAAGCAGTAACACCTTTCAATTGTAAAGCTGTCACTGTAATGTTAACTGAATTTCAAAGAAACCTTAAAAAAAAAAATCACTTCACAATATTGCCTTTCAATATTGATCTCGAGGTTCTTGATTATAGACTTCACTTTAAATTTTTACAGCCTTAAATAGTTCCCAGGTGAAACAGAGCTGAACAGAGGACTCCTTAAGATGGTGGTCAAGTTTAAAAATAGAAAAAAATTGTATACCAAAGTTGGCACTCATTACTCTACATGCATTGTCGCAAAAACAAATTTAAAAACAGGACATATTTTGTACCTTTCAGTGCACCATTACACACGTTACATTTAACAGGACAAATTACTAAGTTCATATAAAATGACAAAAAGATTGATCTTAAAATTGGCCTTTTAGTTCAATTCATTTTAGGTCAGTTTGGCCAAACAACTTTAATAAAAGAAGATTGATAAATGAGGCCCATTGTTAACATTGTTTACATGCACATCAATACTCCGATATCAATCGGAATTTGGCAATATTCTAATTAGTATTGAGTCATGTAAATCCGCCCCTATCTGACTGCCTGATTGCCTCCACCACATCCTGTATGGACTGACAATTAGTTCTTTGTACATATGCAGAAGAAAGGTGTATAATATGGAAAACCAGGTAAGTCCTGACCATTAATAGCTTACCTCAATTCAGCCTTCTCAGCCTCAATCTGGATAATTGCCATCATTTTCTCATAATCCTTCACTGGGCTGTCGTAAATGTTCCGGGCAATCCATCGAGTAATGGGATGCTTGGATATAATAAAATACAGAGATCCATAAACATAAAGTGTGTACAGTTTTCACACATTTAATATATCTAGACAGATCTGTAAATTCAAGAAAAACACAAACTGACTACCATATAGTTATAAAATCCGTACCTTGTAGTACTCCCAATGCTCTGGCTCATAGCCCTCAGGGACCTCAGCCAATTCAGCCTCACCTATGACATACTGACCATGTTATATTGTAAATAAACCATCAATTATTCCATATAATGGGAATGTAACTTACCAATGAAAACATTCACAGACGTTATAAACGCTGCAACAGGAATCCCAGTGAGCAGGATGTAATATTGCTGATGCAGAGAGAAGAGAAGAACAGTGAGAACAGCTGGAGTCAACATGACACACTACCCTATCAGCTTATATACTAATTGTTTACTTATTCTCCTGATCAGTTCTTCGACAAACGTTATTCTCAATTGTGGCTGTCATGGGAAAAAGAAAGTGCACCTGCCTTCAATTCTGTTTTTATTTATCAGGATCTAAATAACAATTGTGTAGTCTTCACCAACTTCTATAAACTAACAAATAACCTTAGGTGACAAAACAAATGTAATAAAAAAATTAAAAAGACAACAGATTTCAATATGTCCTCTTTGGGGTGGTTTTTCCACCAGAAAGTAAACGAACATTCAGAAACCAGATGGGGAAAAAATAAGTATGCCCTATAATTCGGTAACATCAGAACCACCATTAGCAACAATGTATTTTTCCCCCATGAACAAGTTTGTCTAATGACTCTTTTTAAAGACTTACCAGTAACTTGAGAAATCTTCTGTCATAAAAGTCAGTGGGTTTGATGACAAACATTCTCTTCCCATTACTTCCATAACGGACAGCAACTGTTACAAAAAACATAGTACATACGTTACAGAGCCTCTTGTAGTCTACACTGGTCCCAGATTGAGAATTATATGAAACGTATAAAATTATAGGAAAAGACACAAATAATAGTGATAGTACATGCTATGAAGCATGTCTCAATACAGTTAGTGTTCTTATCGATATCTTAACCCAAGTAAATGCAACTCTGTTCATACTTTGTTGTTAAATGTGCACCAACATACAGGATTGTCATCCTGTAAATGGCAGACATGTGACCCTCTCTGCATCGCTAACAATTTAACACATTGCAGACGAGCTGAAAGGCTAAAACATATAGGCTAGTTGTCAGAAAACAGCCAATCAAGCCATGGACATGACAATGGACAACAGAACCTGTGATCCTGTGCCAAATGTTCAAACGTTTTTGCTATACATCACCGATAAGTTCTCAAATCTGATTGGTCAGGTGATTCATTTCCTATAGCATCGGCTCTGACAATAATGCCATCTGAAAAGAAAACAGTCGTTCCAATAATTTCTATAGTAACAACTCGTGGTCATTAATATGGTGAAACTTTGTGTAAGGATATGTTAATTCAACATTTATTTCATAGCTGTCAGTAAGTTAACAGTCAGTAAGTTTTCTGCCATGGGAGAGTCTTCAGGGAAGGAATTTTTTCTTTCAGATTTTTTCTGTAACATGTCAAGCTATGTATGTATGTATAATATCTCACAAAAGTGAGTACACCCCTCACATTTTTGTAAATATTTGATTATATCTTTTCATGTGGCAATACTGAAGAAATGACACTTTGCTACAATGTAAAGTAGTGAGTGTACAGCTTGTGTAACAGTGTAAATCTTCTGTCCCCTCAAAATAACTCAACACAGCCATTCATGTCTAAACCGCTGGCAACAAAAGTGAGTACATCCCTAAGTGAAAATGTCCAAATAGGGCCCAATTAACCATTTTCCCTCTCCAGTGTCATGTGACTTGTTAGTGTTACAATGTCTCAGGTGTGAATGGGGAGCAGGTGTGTTAAATTTGGGGTCATCGCTCTCACACTCCCTCATACTGGTCACTGGAAATTCAACATGGCACCTCATGGCAAAGAACTCTCTGAGGATCTGAAGAAAAGAATTGTTGAACATAAAGATGGCCTAAGCTATAAGATTGCCAAGACCCTGACACTGAGCTGCAGCACGGTGGCCAAGACCATATAGCAGTTTAACAGGACAGGTTCCACTCGGAACAGGCCTCGCCATGGTCGACCAAAGAAGTTGAGTGCACGTGCTCAGCATCATATCCAGAGGTTGTCTTTGGGAAATAGACGCATGAGTGCTGCCAGCATTGCTGTAGAGGTTGAGGGGGGTCAGCCTGTCAATGCTCAGACCATACGCCGCACACTGCATCAAATTGGTCTGCATGGCTGTCATCCCAGAAAGAAGCCTCTTCTAAAGATGATGCACAAGAAAGCCCACAGTTTGCAGACGACAAGCAGACTAAGGACATGGATTACTGGAACCATGTCCTGTGGTCTGATGAGATCAAGATAAACTTATTTGGTTCAGATGTTGTCAAGCGTGTGCTGCGGCAACCAGGTGAGGAGTACAAAGACAAGTGTGTGTTGCCTACAGTCAAGCATGGTGGTGGGAGTGTCATGGTCTGGGGCTGCATGATAGCTGCCGGCACTGGAGATCTACGGTTCACTGAGGGAACCATGAATGCCAGCATGTACTTTGACATACTGAAACAGAGCATGATCCTCCTCTCTTCAGAGACTGGGCTGCAGGGCAGTATTCCAGCATGATAACAACCCCAAACACACCTCCAAGATGACCACTGCCTTGCTAAAGAAGCTAAGGGTTAAGGTGATTGACTAAACCCTATTGAGAATCTGTGGAGCATCCTCAAATGGAAGGTGGAGAAGCACAAGGTCTCTAACTTCCACCAGCTTTGTGATGTCATCATGGAGGAGTGGAAGAGGAATTCAGTGGCAACCTGTGAAGCTCTGGTGAACTCCATGCCCAAGAGGGTTAAGGCAGTGCTGGATAATAATGGTGACCACACAAAATATCAACACTTCGGGCCCAATTTGGACATTTTCACTTAGAGGTATACTCACTTTTGTTGCCAGTGGTTTAGACATTAATGGCTGTGTTGAGTTATTTTGAGGGGACAGTAAATTTACACTGTTACACAAGCTGTACACTCACTACTTTACATTGTAGCAAAGTGTCATTTCTTCAGTGTTGTCACATGAAATGATATAATCAAATATTTACAAAAATGTGAGGGGTGTACTCACTTTTGCGAGATACTGTATATTTTCCCCCTTTTCTTATTACCTTCAAGAAAAAAGGGGGGGGGTAAGGGAAAAACAAGTGAGAGAACACCTGTTTGGAGCCATGACAACACAAGTTATAACAGAAACTAAGTTATCTTGTGGCTATTCCACAGAAATAAATGCCCATGACTATACACATTAATAAATGAAAAATGAGCAATAATAGTTGACAACTTGCTGTGGTACATTGATGATTTTTATTTGAGCATGCTCCACCATGTTATATTCCTTAATTATATATCCACCCATTCATCTTCTATACTGCTTCTCATTCGGCGGCTGTGGCTCAGTCGGTAGAGCGGGTTGTCCACTAATCCACTAACCGTGGGGTTGGCGGTTCGAATCCCGGCCCGGGTGATCCCATGCTGAAGTGTCCTTGGGCAAGACACTGAACCCTAAGTTGCCCCCAATGGCAAGCTAGCACCTTGCATGGCAGCTCTGCTCCCATTGGTGTGTGAGTGTGTCTCATTTGTAAAGTCGCTTGTAAATGTAAAAATGTAAAAATTCTGTAAAGCTGCTTTGAGACAATGTACCATTGTAAAAAGCGCTTTACAAATTGATAAATTATAATTCCTTCAGGGAACCTGAAGCGTATCACAGGGAGCATGGGGCACAAGGTGGGGTACACCCTGGACAGGGTGCCAATCCATCGCAGGGCACACACACACACACACACACATTCACACACTACGGACAATTTTGGACATGTTAATCAGCCTACCATGCATGTCTTTGGACTGGGGAGGAAACCGGAGTATCGAACCCCCGACCCTGGATGTGTGAGGCGAACATGCTAAACCACCGTGAGCCCCCTTACATTATATGTGCGGTAAAAGAAAAAAAAATGAATCGTTTTGAAATAAAGCAGGTTGTATTGTATTGTATTGCATTGTGACTGGTGTATGAAAATTCATATAATTTGGTGAATAAGTTAATAGCCAGGTGTAATAATAGAACAATATATAAAACACGATAAAAAGTGGGCCACACAAACCGGACAGAGTTAATATTATATTCATTTAAAAAAAAAAAGCCTCAGGAAACAAGCTTGAACTAGATAAGCTGAATGTAAATACCGTCGATATAATGACAATGG
Source organism: Noturus placidus (assembly GCA_022414735.1). Lineage (NCBI taxonomy): Eukaryota > Metazoa > Chordata > Actinopteri > Siluriformes > Ictaluridae > Noturus > Noturus placidus. The sequence continues at coordinate 414,679 of JAFFST010053325.1, forward strand.
CTTAATTGAACACCCTGTGTTGTGGTGTTGTGTAGGAATCAGGTCTCCATTTAGAATACAGCCTGCCTAGCTTCAGTAGCTCGAGGACAAGGTCACTGCTAATAATAAAGCGTCTGTAGGAATATTTGAAGGAGTTCCACAAATATATGCATGTTTTACCTTCTTCTGAGCGCACTGCTGCCCTGGAAAGTAGATCTGACGACTGATTTGCACGTTTTAAGGGGTTTATCCTGACGGCAAACGCTGCCGCAGCCCTCAGGACGCTCAGTGCCGCCATGATTGTTTTTGGGCAAAGCTTCACTGAGAACGTCACTGATTGGTTCATCCGTTAGTAGTGACGTAGCATGCGCGACGGAAGTCAAGTCTCTAATTGGTTTCAGGCGACATTCGCGTTTAATTCAGATTTATTTATGGTTAGTTATACTCAATGCATCGGTTGATTAAAAAAAAAAACAACAACAACAATATATAAAACTATTAACCGTTTTTTAACCAACATGTTATATTTTTTAATTGTTCCCCGTATCCTACTTTAAACAAGTCACATAAGAATAGGCTCACACAATGAACACATTTTTACATTTTTTAGTATATATATATATATATATATATATATATATATATATATATATATATATATATATATATATGGAATTCATTTGTAAACGGTAAAATCCTAGAATAGTGACTACTGTGTGGTCAGAACCGGTGTTGCCAAATTGTGCCCTAAACATCAATCTTATATGTACTATTGTACTTAGGCCTGAAACTGATATTAGCAATGTTTATTATTATCACTACTACTAGTAGTAATAGTAATAGTAGTGATAGTAGAATAAAAAAGATCGGGCACCGAATACTGAAATAACGTGTCTAATAGCGTAAGGCAGTAAATTAGCAGGTTTCCCGCGATACAGATTCTAGTGAAATTATTTGGCAACCCTGCTCAACGTTGACATTGCCTTTCAAGATGGCCGCGGCCACTGCATGTCGCCTTGCCGCAGTTTGCAGACAATTTCAAAGCGTTGTTAAAATATCTTTCCCAAACAAAGCGCAATATTCATCGCATACCTTGGTTAACTGTCATTCCTACCCACAAAGGTAAAAAAAAATTGTTTTACATTGTTTAACCGCAAGCCTTGTTCTGTTAGCACTAACCTTTGTTAGCAAGGCAGGAAGTATCATTATGATCATCCTTCATAAACGGTCTTATGAGCTTATTAACGGTCTTATCCACTACAGGCAAAACTACAGTGTTTTTCGATTCAGCCGACCTGAACATGCTCGTCTTCTCCACACATCCTCTAACAGATGGGGCCTTGAGGAATTCTTTGATCTGCCGGAAAACTGGGGAGAGACTACAGTTAAATCAGGTCCCATTGAATCTCCATCATGTTTATAAAACTGCTCAAGACCTGTTTTTACCTTGACTTATTTTTATTCTGTTTTACTCATCAGTTTACTCTGCCTCTGTTTCTAGATTGTATTGTTGTTATTGCTCTTATTTGTCATGTATACTAGAGCATTTTAAACCTGTTATTGTATAAAAGCTGATTATTCTTTGTGATTAACATTTTTTATTGATTCACAAGCCAGTACACAACATACAACATGAATCAAACTTTTTTTTTTTTGAGCACCGTTATAACCCCCCTCCCCGAAAACACTCCTGTGGTCAACAGAACATAGACTCACACATCAAAAAAGTAAACAAATAAATAAAATAACGTCATAACAATAAAAAACAACAACAAATAGTAATAGTAAAAATACGCACAATTAAAAAAAGAAAAAAAAGAACGGACAACACAACAATCAGGTAACACCATAAACTCTAAGTTATACTCTCCACTGTCTCTCCTTGAGAGCCCCCCAAAAACGCCAGATAACTGCCCCACTTCTTCCTGAAGATATTCCCAAAACCCATCCTTCTGCTCGATCCCTCCTCAAAGGCAGCAACCCTCCCCATCTCCACACACCACTCTGGAAACGAGGGCGCGCCATCTGATTTCCATCCCCTTAAAATCACCTGCCTCCCAATCATCACACTAAAAGCTGATTATTCTTAATCATCCACCATGACTTTTGTTGTTTGTTCTCTTTTGTTTGAATCCTCATAGGTGCTCCATGGACAGCCAAACAGCTTAGAGCAAAGAGTAACGAAGACTTGCACAAGCTGTGGTAAGGTTTACATTTTACTTCACTTTCTAATAATCAGTCCAGTCATATTTTTTTTTAAACCTGGGAGATAAAACCAAATTTGAGTCTCACTCACAGTAGAATTCTGCAAAAGTGATGCAGATCACATAACCAACAGGAACAAGCTCAAAGATCTAGAATTTAATGCAAGAGCTAATAGGTTTATTTAAAAAAAAAAAAAATCGCTTTAACTGCTTTCAATCAGATCATTTATACATTAAAAAGAGAAATACCTTTTCGAACATTTCCATGAAATTTAATATGAATACATCTTAGATGTTAAACGGTGCACTTATTATAATTAAATTACACTGTGTCTCAGTCACCCATTCATACACACTCACACACCAATGGTAGCAGAGCTGCTCATGTGTTCAGTGTTCATGCTGATTAATCCTGTGATCATGTGTTTTATGTTGCAGGTATGTTCTTCTAAAGGAAAATAATATGTTGCGTACTACCGAACAAGAGGCGAAACGGCAGTGTGTCCCAATGCCTAGTCCAGAACGCATTAAGAAGGTGAGCAGATATTTGAAAGCTCTGAACCAGTAAGGTTGTCTTAGTATACAATCACTGTGGCATTGTTTTAGGTTACCAATATTTTTAACCTTTTCAATGGCGATATACTTGAAGTGCATTAACATTATTATTATTGCTTGTGATGGCTCTCCTAATAAGTGCAGTAATATTCTGTAAAAAAACCACAGTGCTTTAACATTAAAATAAGGCCTCTTAATTCAAAGTCAGTGATGGCTCCAGTAAGATAGGATGTGTAGGCATCCTGGACACACATTCAGAGGTTCTCATTTTAGTGACCAATCAAACAGGCTAATACCTATAAGAACTCCATAATAAAACTATCATTCAAATTTTATTGGATTCACACAACCATGCATAGTACAGCAGTGAAATGCTTTTTACTACTGACCGTGACATAAAAGTAGAATTTACATAAAGCAGAATCTTACAAGGAAAAAAATAATATAAAAAAACCAATCAAGCAGAGTGATATACAGAGTAAGTTTGCAATTGTTAAAAATTACTGCAGATTTGGGCCAAGATGAATCATTTGACATCACAACACACATTCAGTCAAAGCCCTCTTCAATTCATATGCATCGAATGTGAGTACAACTAAAAGGTCACATTTACCAACAAGTATCACAGTGAAAGTCTGTGAAAACAAAGTTGTGCAATTGCAATTTTGCCAATTCAAGTAGTTTTCCACACAAAAAAAACTGATGTTGCGTCACAAATTTGGAGAAAAAAGACACAGCAAAATCAAGCATATTTTGCCACAACAATCACAAAAAGAAAACTCCACGAAATCCTGTACAGACTGAAGGATATAAAAGATAGATGGCAGCAACAGTATGGACTAAACTTAATATAATCTCTATGATAATAGAGTAGTGGAAATCACAACCCACTAACAAATAACAGACCCACCAGAGTGTCCCAAACCTTTCTTTGAGAACCACCGATTTAGAAAATAACCCAAGGTGTTGGTTCATTAGGTGGAAAGATCTATGCGGAGGCTTGACGTTGTTGTGAAAGAGCGAGAAGACGCTCTCCGTTTACTACAGACAGGACAAGAAAAGGGCAGACCTGGAGAATGGAGGAGAAATGTTTTTGGCAAAACGTTCTGGTAAGTAGTTACATCTGATCCTGTTATAACTGACGATATGCCAACGTGTGGAAATAGAATGAGTGTAACGTGACATTTTAATCTTTATGAAATAGGTACCGTTTTAGAGAACATCCTGTCCCCTGGTACATGAACAGGATCTACAAGAGGAAACGTTTCTATACACCATCATTTGTCGCCCCGTACACACGGTAAGGCTGAATCCCGGATTTAAAACTTGCTGACTAGCATAATATTTCCGCCTGGAGTAAATGCGATTTTATTTTTCTAATTTCAGGCTAAGTCTTGAGAAACACCTGAGGAGTAAAGCAAGGAGAGAAAGGAAAGAGAAACAAAATCAGAAGAAACTGACTGAGGTTTTCCCTAAAAAGACTGCACAAGCATGAGCTGGCCAAGGCTAAAAGTCAGTTTTTGTTAAATATGTGAAGCCATTTCTTCATGTGTGGATTGATCCCTGGATTTTTATAGTGGTGTTACATTATTAATGCAGATACAAAGTCTTACTGCAGGTTACAGCACAGTATTTCAGTCAGGACTTGGTCTGAATAAAGTATGGAGTATGGATTGCATATGTAGATGTCTGTATACTGACCGCTATGTGAAAACTGAAATACATCTGAGTAATTCTTGATTATTTAACTGGATGTTTTTGGACTTGTTGGCTTCTGCTCTTTGCTTCAGATTGATAGACAAACTAAATATGTCAATTTCAAATGCATGATGAGCTGTGATACAAAGAAACTTTAAAACACACAAAGCGGTCACAAAAAACCCTTTATTTTGAAAATGGCCAATAACTGATTAAAAACACAAGGGGTTTACCATATATATATATATATATATATATATATATATATATAGCTTACTTTACTTTGATAATTTTCTCTGCAGCCGACTTGAAGGATAGAGGACCATGGTTTACTTGTATATGTGCCAAATAACAATCATTATCTAAAATACAGAATTGAATCTTTTCTCTGAACTGCCAAATGTGACAACACTTGAGTATAGAAAAGAGCGCAACCATGACAATTAGTTATAAAATCAAAACATGTAATTAGAAAGCAGAACTCATTTTTGTATTATTTCAATACAAGTGACCTTTATGTTCCTGAGTCCACAAAGAAGGCCTGTTCTACCAGAAGCTTTTTTTTTTAATAATAGTCAAAAAGGGGAAAGAAAAAAAAAAAAAAGTTGGTCAAGGGCACTTCCTCTCTACACACTGCTTCCCTCCTTCCTCATACTCCTGCTTGGAAATCCACATTTGTTGGAAGGTTCCCTAAAGATGAAGAGCAAAATAATGATGAAAACCACAAACAAGACCGCAGTGTTGCATATCCTCGATACACCCACAGTAGGGGTCAACCGACAGTGGATTTTACAACTGGTTTTAAAATGGATATTGAATGAAAACATAACATTCATAGTAAAATATTGCTGAACATACCACTGAAAATGTACTTTCTAAAAAAATTAAAACATAAAATCCAAACTACCAAAAAAATAACACTCCAAATAAAGAGACATCCAAATTAATAAATAAATTCAAATAATACAAAGTGTCAGTTATTTTGCCTCTAGAGGTCACAAATGTGAAAAACTCTGTGTGGATTTTTTGCTGATAACAAATGGTTCCAACAGTCTGTTATCGGTGCTGATTAATCTGCAAATTTGATCAATCAGTCGACCTCTAACCCACAGCACTGAAAATGTGTGAAGCAGTACTCACCAGTGATGCCAGGATAGAGCCTCCTATCCAGGCACTGAACCTGCGCTCCAGGGTTGTATTGTTGGCTATTAACTTCAAGCGCATACTCTGCCAATATAAACATTTTAATTGTGGTTGTGCTGTAACGAGGCTAATAGGATGGCACAAAATTGGGTTATAAATCCCATAGTATTCTCTATAAACAGTGCTGTGAAAAAAAGTATTTTCCTGTATCTCATACTAACTTGTTTCAGAAATTAAAACAAAGGCAACCTGAGTAAAAAAATGTATTTGCCCCCATAGTTACTAATTCCTCAAATCTATGAAATTGCATTCTTAATGGGATTCAGCTGGACTAGACAAAACCAGGCCTGAATACTGCAAACCATCCATCCATCTTCAACCGCTTACTCCTTTTCAGGGTCACGGGGGAACCTGGAGCCTATCCCAGGGAGCATCGGGCACAAGGCGGGGTACACCCTGGACAGGGTGCCAGTCCATCACAGGGCACAATCACATACACGCTCACACACACATTCATACACTCAATCAAATAAACACTTAAATAGACCGTCAACAGAATGAAGATGGTAACACACTATGGCAAAGTTGAAAGAAATTCCAGAAATTACCATCAAGAAGGTGTTTGAAATACAAATGTAAGGTGAAAAAAAGCTATCTGAAAGTTACCAAACTATTTCAAAGGCTCTGGGACTCATCTCCAAATGGAAAAACAACCACTCATCTGGGAAGACACAAAAGAGCCAAGGACAACATCAATGGAACTACAGGCCTCTCTTGCATCAATAAAGGTCACTGTTCATGACTCCACTATCAGAAAAACACTGGGCAAAAATGGCATCCATGGACGAGTGGCAAGGTGAAAACCACTGCTAACCCAGAGGAACATTAAAGCATGTCTGAATTTTGCCAAAACACACCTTGATTGATCTTCAAACCTTTTGGTAGAATGTTCTGTGGATTGAGGAGTTGAAAGTGGAATTGTTTTGAAGACAAGGGTCCTGCTACATTTGGCATAAACCAAACGCAGATTTCCACAAAAATAGCATACCTACGGTCAAGCATGGTGGTGGAAGTGTGATGGTGTGGGGATACTTTGCAGCTTCAGGGCCTGGGCAACTTGTATTAATTGAGGAAAACATGAATTCTGCTCGCTAACAAAAAATCCTAAAGGAGAATGTCTGGTCTTCAGTCTGTAAATTGAAACTCAAGTGCAACTGGATTATGCAGCAAGACAATGATCCAAAGCACAAGAGTAAGTCCTAGTTCTGGAAGTAAGTGAAAGACTGATCTCCAGATATCGGAAGCGTTTGGTTGTAGTTATTGCTGCTAAAGATGGCACAACCAAATTTTAAGTTTAAAGGGCAAGTTTCTCACATGCGTGATAGGTGTTGGATAAATCTTTTTCTTCAATAAGTAAATATGAACTGTATTGTGTGTTTACTCAGGTTGCCTTTGTTTTATGATATTTCATTTGAAGATCTAAAACAATTTAGTATGAGATATATGCAAAAACAGAAGCAATCAGGGTGGGGTAATATCAGCTACTTCTATCCATGCTGTTTTAACGCCATACACTCTGGGGCAAAAAAATGTCTCATTCACCATGACTTACGGCGGATACTCTAAATAATTTAAGCCTAATAATAGATCATATATAAATTCATGGCGTAGAACAAACCGGTGGAGTCTTTTGAGAGAGTTCTCTGTTTAGTCGGTCTGTAAATCCTTGGATGAGAGTGTTTCCTCCGGTAACTATCACACTGCCATACAGACCCTGGGGAAAAAAAAAGAGAAAAAAAAAAAACCTGTCAGGATCTATCAAAGGATGCTTTCACATATGCAGTGTTTAGTCTGCTTGAATCGAACCCTGCTGTGTTTTTTCCCTCCGTGCAGCTCATTTAAGCAGGTGAGAACACAGCAAATCACACTGACACCAAAACAGCCAGTCCAAGAGCAGCTTTGCAATGGGAAAAAGCGAAATTTGCCACAGTGAGAAAGTGATTTGATTATGAAGCGACCCAACTACAGAAAGTGAAGAAAATATAAATTTTCTGGCAGATGTGAGCTTAAAAGCAGAGCTGTAGTCCTGCAGAAATGTTTGGCAGCTGAGAAATGCAAAATTATAAACAAATGGAAAGTTTTAAAAAGAAAATAAGGCAGAAAACACAATGAGAAGTAGGACAAAACGGAAAAAGTAGGTATATTTTGCAAATGGATTACTTACCACTGATTGGACGACACATGTCAATCAAGACATACAGGAAGTACAGCAGTCTGCAGCAACCTCATCAAATCACGGTTTACACGCAACTTGTTTCTGCTGAAACGCTAACCACATTGTCCTGTAGCCGAGTAACTGTCCTGGTCCATGCAGCTCTGCTCTTACACCATTCCTTACTTCATTTAACGGGGATAGTTTTTTTTCCTTCTAAACAGACATGCGTCCTTTAAGTGTTTGTAGAGAGCGCAAGCTTATCTTTATGTGATGGACGTTAACAGCAGATACAAAATTACGGCATATTAAAGTAGGGCTGAATAAATGCCATTTTCTCCTTTCTTGCCAATGTAAAATGTAATATTTAAAGTTTCACTATGGACAAAAAAATGGTTTAAAATAAACACAAACGTCCACGAATGTACAAGAAACAAAGTTGTTTACAATTTCTTAGTTCCTGTATATCTTCACTGACAGATGTGTAAGTAATCCATTCGCAAAACATTTCCACCTTTTCCGTTTTTTTGTCCGACTTGTTCATTTGTTTTCGGATTTCTCGTTGTATTTATAATTAGTTACTTTGTTTTCATATTTGTGATTTGTTTTGCACTTGTTGGTCACCGTAGAAACGTGATGTGATCTGGATATTTGGACGAACAAACACAGAGAAAATAAAAACTGGACGCTATGCACAAAAATGTTTAAGTAATCCGATAAATAATTTTCAGCTCAGTGTTTTCCATGCTCAGATGATTTTTGACTTTCTATGCACACTTGACAATGTTTTTCTGACCAATATATGAAAGCTTTTTGTACTACAAAAACTACCCACTGCCGTGTGTGTGTGATCGTGTCCAGTCGCAAAATGCAGTGAAAACTCACGACGTTAATAATGTGATTAAGGTGTTTACATGTCTGTAATACACGTCCATAATGCAACTAAAACAGGAGTACTCCACCCGTCTTAATTCCATTAGAGCTTTATTAGATTATGACTTTAATTAGATTAAGGTTGGTGTTTACATGGTAGTTTCTTAATCAAAATATATTCTCAATTAGATTAAGAGTGGATTATTGTTGTATATGTAAACGCACTGTCTGTCACTTCCCTATTGGTTGCCAAATTTCTCTTAATGTGCAACACTTACAAACCAGGGAAGATGTAAGCAAACTAAATTTCTCCAAGATTTGAATCGAGCTACTAGATCTTCAAGAACTACTCATCATGAATTGTCACAGGACAGAGAAACATGCCTAAAGTTGAGTGCTACCGTCCTACTCTGTGTGAGCTAACAGATGACCACAACAGGCTAGTGTCACTGATCAACAGGGAAAGAGGAAGAAGGCTGTCCTTCCACACAGAAAACAGAGCTAATTATTCTTTCCTGGATTCCTGGCCATTCATGATCTCATGATGATCCCCACTTTGGAGACCCATTTTAAGTTGTATGAAGTAAAAAGTTCTTACTGGTCGGATATCAACGTCACACATGCCGACACTGGTGGTCACAACATGGCCTACTCCCAGCATGGTATTTCCAGACAGCCCCTATAAACACACACACACACACATGCATCTTAAGACACGACACTTTCTGTAGAAAGAGGAACAGTAATCACAGGGAGAATTGTTTAACAGTGCTTACCTTTGCATTAGAAGGGTCAAAAAGCCCCTCGGGAATCTTCAGTCGTTCAGCTCCAAAGTCACAGTTGTAGCCGTTAGGTAGCTCATAGTGAACAGTCGGCATCTGAGCAGCCACCCTGCAAAGGCAACAAGACCACAATGATCAATTTCTGCGTGTGTGTTTTATATATACACACACACAAATTTCCATGACATTCCAGAAATTCCATGACCCGTGGGTATCCTGCTCAATGCTCATCCTGTCTGGATTTTAAACAAATAGTGACCAGCTAATTATAACATACCGCATTTTCCGCACTATAAGGCACACCGGATTATAAGGTGCAGTCTCAATTACGGGGTCTATTTCTGCACTTGAACAATACATAAGGCGCACCATGTTATAAAGCGCGTGCTAAAACATATGGTTGTTACGCCTCGGCCAGCAGATGGCACCCCAGCATGAACTAACTCTAGACAAGTGACTAATTGTTTTGGAATCGGTTGGATTTGGTGATGATATCCCAGCTGTGTTGTGTTTGGTTTGATTATGTTGGATATTTAAACCCCTCGGGGCTAAGAGCACATTGCGCGTTATTGTGCTTTGTTTGAAGGTCTGTCTGCGTGCCAAATGCCTGTTTGTTTGAAGCCAGTATAGTTAGCCTTAGCCGGGGATGCTAAGCGGTGCTTGTTTGTTTGTTTTGTTCTTAAATAAAGACTGTGCTCCTGCACTTACTTATTGCCTCCAACTTCGTGACAACGGTCTACAAAAAAAAGGTAACAGAAGCAAAACAGTGAGTTAAGTTGAACTTTATTCAACAAATGTTTTGCAGCATACTGGTAGTATACCTACCAGAGACGTTGTGGAGGTAAGCGTATGTACTGTACGTATTACGTAATGTGCTCTGATTGGTTTATCGCTGCCAGCGTACGTAGTGTACGTGTTATGTCCCTGTGTCAGCCGGAAATGGTCCAACAGTCAATCAAGCGGAGCGTTTACCAAAGTCGCACAACATTTTTAGATTTTGGAACTCAGTCCACACATAATGCGCACCAGATTATTAGGCGCACGGCCGATTTTTGAGAAAATTTAAGGCTTTTAGGTGCGCCTTACAGTACGGAAAATACGGTAAGTGTTTGAAGTGAAGTAATAAGCGAATACATGGACGTACTGTTCATCATAAGGGGAATCCGAAACCTGCAGAACGGACGCCTGGAAATCTTGAATAACAGTCTGCAAAAATGAACACAGCTGATTAGAGCCGAGCGAGTCAGAGCATCAGGAATTTATCGTACAGTAGACCTGTAGCATCGTCTCTGTACCACTGCACGTCCTTACGTTACACATGTAGTTATGCCATGAGCGAGTAACTTGAGGTAATTTCTCTTTCTTCTTCCAGCTGGCTGGTGACCCTTCCCGTACTGAATCCTTTAATAAGAAAACAGTGGTATAAATTGTAGTAATGAAATGTACAACAGATCTGGTGTTGATAAAGCTTGAAAGTTATGGCACAGCTGTTTGTACTTCAACAATGCTGCATTTAAGAGTTAGTTTTAAACATGATGTGAAACAGGAATTTCAAATGCATTTTTATTTAGGAGTGTGACACATTTCTGAGTGAAACTGCTCATTTGTGCAGGTTAGACCAGCATTTCCTGACCTTTTTTCAGTCACAGCACCCTTTAAAAATGTAAAAAAAAAATTATAAATAATAATAAATTGTGGCACCCTACACAAACACTAATGCTAGATGACGTGCTGCAGCACTAATGACATGCTGCTGACAGATCAGCGAGGGGGAGGGAATATTTTTAATTATATAATTTATTCTTTTTATTATTATGAGTGTGTGTGTGTCTGTCTTATTATTTCTGTGAATGTGTTATATCAGACATTAGATAGTTATCATATATTTTAAATGCTTTATACACATTTTAGAAATGTTTGATGGATTTTTGCATGGCACCCCTGCTCTCATTAGACAGTATCCCAGGATGCCACAGCACCCCGGTTTGGAAACACTGGGTTAGACTACTATCATGCTCAGTCCCAAGATTTAAAGCATAATTATTTTTGGTAGTCTGTGCTCACCCCTAAAGAGCACTTTGAGGTGTTAAAAATGGCAAATTATCCTTTTTATTTATTTTTGGCCCATTCCCAATTCTGCTGTGAAAAACTTAAGCCAGTTTTTGCTTAAGTTTTGATTTCAGGTTGTTTTCAAGTGCAAAAATACTTTATCTGTTCCACATCCACAATAACGTGGCATGACCATGTGACACCTAATGCTGTACCGTGTAATAATATTTGCATACGGCAAGCAAAAATAAAACAGGCAAAGCCTCACCTTTGATGCAATCATGTATGTGGGAATGATTTCGACGCTTAATTCCTGAAACAGCTCTCTACACTGCATGCTCATGAAGTCACCTGCGAGTGGCGACTTGACAATGCCTGGGAAAAGTAAAGAAGAGACCCTCAGTGACAATATACAGAATGGTGCACAAGGGTTGTTTATATAATAGCACAAAAAGGATTGTTTATTCAACTGCTAAGCTTCTTGCATTATTGGATGTGTTTATATGAACAAAACAATACATCTCTATAAATCTAATTCTGGCAAGGGAATCTCATTTTTATACAGTTAACATTCATAATTTAAATTGCACACTATTGTGAATAATATGATGAGATCTCAGGCAGGAATGTTAATCACTGAAGAAGAAGAGAGAGTACAGTACAATAAATATTTTTAGAGAGAGACCACATTCACATGACTTATTATTACAATTGTTCCATTTAATTATTAGTTATTATTGGTAATTGGTTTTATTGTGCCTAATTTATAAAGTAAACTTTATACACAACCACACTCAAACCAACCAGGACGGCCAGGAACCTTGGGGTGACTCTTGATGACAGCTTGACCTTTACAGACCACATCTCAACAACTGCTCGTTCCTGTAGATTCATCCTGTTCAACATCAAGAAAATCCGACCCTATCTCACCGAACAGGCCACACAGATACTAGTCCACTCTTGTTATCTCAAAACTGGACTACTGCAACTCTCTACTTTCAGGCCTCCCAACCAGCTCCATCAGACCCCTGCAGATGATTCAGAATGCTGCAGCACGCCTGGTCTTCAACCAGCCAAAGAGAACCCATGTCACACCCCTCTTCATCTTCCTCCACTGGCTTCCTGTAGCTGCCCGCATCAAATTCAAGGCCTTGACGCTCACGTACAAGACCCTGTCTGGAACAGCACGCTCCTACCTCCACTCTCTCCTGAAGACTTACGTTCCCACACGTAATCTGTGATCGATTAGTGACCAACGTTTAGTAGTTCCTACTCAGCGCGGCACAAGGTCCCTTTCCAGAACCTTCACACTAACTGTTCCCCAGTGGTGGAATGAACTTCCAACCTCAATCCAGACAGCAGATTCACTCACCATCTTCAAGAAACAGCTAAAGACCCACCTCTTCCGTCAACACCTAACCAACTCATATAATAAAAAAATTTTTTAAAAATAAATTAAAATAAAAAAATTTGCACTTACACCTCTACCCTGCGCACGTTGCTTCTTCTGGTACTCAATTAATAGATCTTGTATAGTAGCATTACTTGTATTGTTCTCTGCTTTATATCACTTTGCTTGTACCGTGTTTCCCCGATAGTAAGACACCCCCGATTGTAAGACGTATCGGGAGTTTCAGAGGGGTCAGCTAATATAAGCCGTACACGGGGGAAACACGGGGGGATTTGCCTCCAGTGACGTGCGGTACAAAGAGTGGGGCTGGGGGTGCGGGCCGCACCCTG
>JAFFST010053325.1:438206-450327 GCA_022414735.1 Noturus placidus
AACATATAGAGAATATTTTCTCCTGTATATTGGGGGGGACAGATTGCTATTTCCTCAACATTGGGGGGGGGGGGGTCACGACCCCCCCCAAAGAGTGCGTGGTTACGCCCATGGTCACAGTGTGAGACTCGATGGTAGTCTTCATATGTGCTATTTGACGTATACAACAGAACAGCGCGTGCTCCATTTCCACAACAGTACCTTTCAGCGCTAATATTATAGCCTCGGTAACAACTTTATCATTAGTCTGCTGTGTTCTCACAGCCTGCAGGTCAAGCTGGATAGTAGACAGCGCATCCTTGAGAATCTCCTGGAGCTCCGGTTTTAAAATATCAGCGATAACCTTCCTCAATGAAGCCAGCAGTTCAAGCTTGAGTGCGGCGAGATCAAAGTCACCGCTCTGCAACGGGGGAAGGCGCGCTCACGGCGCGCGCACTTGGCCTCAATCGTGTTTGAATGCCACCTCGGGTTTCCGTATTCTTTCCAGACATTTTAACGTGCCAGAAAATTCAATTATAAGCAAAGATACGGAGTAAAATAAGTTCAAGTATATATATGACCAAAAAGCGCAAATGAATTAAAAGTTTAATACAAATCAGCAGAAGCATCCAGCTTCGCGTCCTACTCCATTCGAACCCGAATTCCAACCTACAAGTCCCCCCCCCCCATTTGAGAACCACCGTCCTATGTATCCCAGCCTGAGCAAAGACCTGTGAATAACAGCCTGTCAATCACATCTGTACACTCATGCACTGTTAAAACAACTTTTAAGTATTTAAAGCACGATTGTGGAACAGGTTGAGACCGAGGCCGCATCCCATATAGCTCCTCTTTCCCAATAGAAGTGCACTTGATAGGGTGTAAACGAATGGCGTTATACAGCCTACGTAGAGCCATTTAGAACACACCTCGAATGCAGTAATGACGCTGGTTTCCGCCAAGTGGCACTGTGGGGCGGACTCGGTGCTGTTTCTATCCTCATGCACACCCGGGCTGTAGTTTTACATACACAGAGAAACTGATAGCAAAACAGCAGCATGGCGAGTGAAGAAAGAACACAGAGTTTCTCCCATCTACCAAGAACTAAATCCTCACCAACATCATGTATCGGCTGCATCCTGCGGGTTTTATTTATTGCAGTAATACACATGGCACATGCCAACAAGCAAGGTAACTAGCAGTGTATTTGTGTATATGAGAGAGAGAAAGTGTGTGTGTGTGTGTGTGTGAGAGAGAGAGAGAGAGAGAGAGAGAGAGGCCTTTTGGGCTCGTTTCAGTATTCTATCTGTTGTCAGTGGAGCTGGATAGCTGTTTAACTGCAGGCTAACACCAGTTAGCATGTTAGTTGAACATGGGCAGGTTTGAAATATACAGCAGTGCCCAAGCATTCTCCAAGTAATATCTGCTGTAGCATACATGACAGAAAATGACTCCTGGACGTCTCTGAGTGTCCAGTGCCAGCTCATACTGGCGAGCTAAGGCTAAAGCTAACCACACAGCAACCTAGCAGAGCCTCGCCTGAACTAACTAGCCAGCGCTAGGTTTTTATTGTCCCTTGGGACATTTTTAAACGGTCACAATGAAGGAGCGCGTTTTTGTGCTGTGTTTGAGGTCGAGAGTTTGTTGATTTAAATGTTAGCACTGGAAGCTTCCCCCCGCCAAAGAGCCTGGCTTTTATCTAGAAGAGGGACTGAGCCGCGGGAGGTGGGTATGTTTTATAAACAGTTTTACTTTTTAAGATGGGGGGGGATTTATTTTCGGGAAGTTTTCGCCTTTAACTCTGTTAGCTTGTTGGCTAAAACAGTGTGTGAGGCATAGTGCAGGCCTGTGTGTGTTGTCAGCTCTGACATGTCATGTCAACCCAGTTAGCCAAGAAAAGCAGCAGGTCATTGAGCGGTCCGTATTCCAAACGGATTCTTTCTACCTACTTAAGTGCACTCCGGCGCCTACATAAAATAATGGTGCGAAGTGCACTATATGTCTAGGGAAGTGCTATTTGGGATTCAATCCTAAGGAGCCTGTGTTGCCTTCAGTGAAGATTTCTCTGTTTGGCCTTTTATATATATATATATTTTATATATATATATATTTTATATATATATATATGTATGTGTATATGTATGTATGTATATATGTATGTGTATATGTATGTATGTATATATGTATGTGTATATGTATGTATGTATATATGTATGTATATATGTGTATGTATGTATATATGTGTATGTATGTATGTGTATGTATGTATATATGTGTATATATATATATATATATATATATATATGTATGTATATGTATATGTATGTATATATATATGTATGTGTGTGAGAGTATTCTAATAATCAGGTGTAGATGTGTTGTGTTAAATGTAATTATGTTACACTACAATACATTAAGGTTATCTCCGTGTGCAGGTTTGCTAAGCTGTTCTCATTTATCCTGAACAGAACAGAACAGTACGCTTCTTCCGTCGCTCAGGTGAACTCTCACAATAGGTATTGTTTTGCTTACCTGTGCTTTTGAAAAGCTTGTAACTAGCCGTGCTCTGACACACAATAAAAATATCAACTCCGCTCTGTCGAGGCAACCATCCCCATGGTCTGGATGTCAGAGTTATGTGTAGAGTTTTAGGGAACAAAGTGTACGCGAATTGCGTGGTACTTTCTGTACACATTCCTTAAACTCTATGCTTAGATGAAATACGTATTTCAGAAGTCTTTCAAAGCGTCTCACCGGGAAAATTCCTGAGGTTTTTATTGAATATTAAATTGAATGGATGTCAGTTTAGTTGACACTGCTGAAATGTTGTTGATTTTATTGTTGTAATGCTGTAAGAATGACTGTCTGGAAAGCACTGCTTTACCAACCTTGATCTCGACAGGAAAATAGCTTCTGATGCTGCCATGGCATTAAAGAAAACGATCAAAAAGTAACTAAATCAATGATTCGGTGAAAGTTTTAAATATGCCACAAATTTCCAGAGGCGTTGTCAGTATTTCCTGTTAGTGATCCCACAAAATAGGATCCTGCCATTTTTTTAAATAGTAGTAATTGTATAAGGATTATTAAAGGGTTTAAAGTGACATGTTTACTCAGTTAGGGAGTGTTCAGCAGGTTTTATTTATTTATTCTTATTTTTTTAAGGAGTGGAAGCAGTTAAAGGTTCTACAGATGGTAATAAAATAATTTGTTCAGGCTGTAAGAGATATGACTGGATGTTTCATGTAACACTACCTCATGTTATTATGATGAATCACATAACTGCGTGTGCCGGTCCAACATCAGCTATTTCAAGGATTTATTGAAACGGCAAGTTTTTTTTTTTGTTGTTGGGGGTTATTTATTTATTTTTTTGTGGCCAAAAAAAAAAAAAAAGTGATTCTCAAACATGAGAATCCAAACTAGGAATAAAACCCGAGCCAGTTTTTGCCAAACATGACCCACCGGATCAAACGTACACGTTTTAAGATCAGTTTTGCATGAGTTTTAGTCGGTGCTGCAAATCAACAAGGACATGTGATCTTTGCCTGCAGCTCGCACTGCATGCTGCTCTGCTTTGTAACCCTCCCAGCATTACTCTATTGCTCAGACATGTTGCTAGACCAGGTGTAGTGCAAGCCAAATGGATTACATGTCATAACCACAATGGTAGAGTGGCACAACCTACTGAATACAAGCAGCTGTTACATCAATCTGGAAGATGAATCTAGTCGATGTCACATGTTGGCTCGTGGTTAGATTTTGTAATCTGGTGCGCAGGTCATCTCTGGGGTTAACTTGCACCTTAAAAGTATCGACTGTGTTGTGTGGTTTTGAGCATTTAACTTGTTTAAAGTGTATCGGATGCTGTCTTTTGCTTGCATCATGAAGAAACTCTTAAATTTGTATCATACATCTTCGTCTTCCTCTTCTGCAGCTGATATTGGTTAGTTCCGTACAGCGTTCCTACCACAGTGTTGTTGATGACTTCTATCTGATTGGTCAATAGGCATTGATTAATATTATTTAACCTCACAGCTGTGATGTAGTGTTGAATTGGTTCTGTGAGGTGAATCACCGGTGTGCGTGTATGTTTTTATATATATTTTTTATTTCAATTTCATTTATGGCCCCCGACGATTATGTAAACAAAATAATCGAGTTGAAATGAAGTTTGTACCCCATTCCGTTTCACGATGTTCTTGTTTTGACTTTTTTTAAAACCGCTCTCCATTTTTCTTTACAGCAGTGCACTGTTGCTCCCTCCCTAAAAGACCAAACTCGCCTCCTGCCTGGCTGTGATGTTTTCAGTTCAGCTCGAGCCAAGATGACTGATAGAGAGTCTTTGGTCAACAAGAAAAATAAAGCCATTTGGTTTCAAAGAATCCGATGTGGAACAAAAAGAAATAACACTTGGTATCATTTGGTTCATTCCTCTAGCGTCATGACAGCTGGTCTAAATATGCTCATTTCCTTTCTAGAGCTCACTGTGGTGAGAAACGACAGGCCAATCTAAACCAGGAGACAGAATTTCATTGGCTAAGGAAGTTTAATGTTAATTTCTGTCTGTGATTTGCCGAAATGCGTCATGTGACGTGCTCCACCAGCTTTGTTTAATTTAATTAATTAAACAAATGTATTTGATTTTGTTTTACGTTTTTTTTCCCGGTTGAATTATATGGCAGGAAATCCACTGTTAATAATACAATCAAAAGAATGTTTACAAGGACAGCAGTAATTTAATTATTGACCTTATTCTGAGTAAGAACATTTTCTGATTAAGGTGTTTACATGAGTTGCTTTTAGAATATTCCTTTCATGTTCTTGTTTTACATGTTCTAGAACGTAGATCATCATTACGTCACCACTCTATGCCGTCCGATATTCCCTCCCGAATTTCACGTATCAACATGCAGTTTGTCCAAAGACATGCATGTTAGGCTGATTGGCGTGTCTAAGGTGTCCGTAGTGTATGAATGTGTGTGTATGTGATTGTGCCCTGCGATGGACTGGCACCCTGTCCAGGGTGTACCCCGCCTTGTGCCCGATGCTCCCTGGGATAGGCTCCAGGTTCCCCGTGACCCTGATAAAGGAGTAAGCGGTTGAAGATGGATGGATGGAACATGCAGTTCGTCTCCGTTATGGTACCGTAAACAGTTTTGGGTGTTTTTATATTCCTAATTTTATGAAAGCTTCGAAACTGCATAATGGAAACATTGTGTACTACATTTCTTTTACATGCACTATACACTCACCAGCCACTTTAATAGGAACGCCTGTACATTTGCATTTATCCAATTTTTTTTGCAGCATTACAATGCACAAAATCATACAGATTACAGGTCAAGTGCTTCAGTTCATGTTCTCATCAAAATTCATACCTGATATTTTGCTCTTAGAAAGACCATGTGAGAGTCTTCAGCTGTCCAGTTTCAGTGAGCCTGTGCCCGCTGTAGCCTCAGGTTACTGCTCTTGGCTGACAGGAGTGGAACGCAACGTGCTCTTCACTTGTCGTAGACTGCAATCTGCCTCAAGGTTCAACATGTCATGCTTTGTGAGATGCTTTTCAGCACAGTTGTAAAGAGCAGTACTTTGAGTTACTGTAGTCTTCCCGTCAGTTCGAACCAGTCTAACTATTCTCTGACCTATTTCATCAACCACCTGCAGAACTGTTACTCACCGAATGTTTATTTTTTTTTTTTTGCACCAACCTGTATAAACTCTAGAAACGTGTGTGAGTGAAAGTGAGAAAATCTCAGATCAGCAGTCTCTGAAATACTCAAACCACGCCACATTCAAAGTCACCAAGCGCTGATTACTTCTTCATTCTGATATTTGGTATGCACATTAACTGAAGCTCTTGAAATGTATTTGGTTGAAGTTCCTAATAAAGTGGACGCTGAGCTCAAAATCGTCCAGCGGATTGGAACGTTGTTAAGTCAGAAGTGTAGGTATTAATAGAGCTGTATAACATCTAGTTTAGAGCACTGAACGTAAACTCGCGCATCTTCTCTACTGCGCCACAGGCTGACACACCCATACTCACGTGACCGTTTCACCTGCCGATTCTGTGTTCTTCTTTCTGACTCACCATCTCCATATTGGCTGTTTTTGTCTCTGTTTGAACAAACATGTGCAACGGAGCTGTATGTAAGTACAGCTGCATTGCTGTCACAAATGGTGGACAGGACGGGCAGCTCCAAAAAACAAATCCCTTTTGATTAAGGAATTTTTTTTGCAAATTTAAGCTTCATATTTTAAATAATAAGTTTGCTGTACCATTACCTTCACAGACTATATATTCAGTGAAGAATTATTACCTTTGACTTGATTGTAAATTTAGCAATGATTTTTGTTTACAAGTGTGATGTCTTTTAAACACACTTCAGCATTTGAATGGGTTTGATTTTGAAACAGAAAACGATGCTCTGAGCTCCATGGTAGCGCTTTGTGTGTGTGTGAGATATTGAAAGTGTTTTTCACACCCGTGCTTCTCTCTTGACTTCCTGTCTGATCCTTACAAGACAGTGACATCCAGTCCTCTTTATGCTTTAGCAGCAGTTGTCCATCGTAAAGGTTTAAAAATGTCATTCATAATATTAATGTTTGCTCTTTCTGATGCATTTTTACAAAGCTTTTAGAATTGATTATAGCTGCCTTGCGTTTTGTGGGTGGTGTTGGAAATTGATTTCAGGCAGATAGAGAATGAGTTTTTGAGGAGTTGCTGACCGAAGCGCTTCAGTGCAGGCAAAACGTCAAAAGTTGTGCAGTTCCTGCAATATTTCTGTCAGGATTCAATCACACAGGGCAGAAAGTTACAGAAAAAGAGAGCTGGTGGTGACCTGATCGATTTAGCTTAAGTGTTGTTCTGTGTGTAGCGGTCGAAGAATAATGGCGCACTTATATAGCGCTTTTATCCAAAGCGCTTTACACTGTCTCATTCACCCATTCACACACACACACACACTCGCACACTAATTAGTGTAATGTAAATGTTTACCCTTCAACATTTCCTCAAGTCAAGTGGCTTTATCGTCATTTCAGCCATATGCAGCTGGTACAGCTACATAAAACAACACCGAACTGAATAAGACCTACACGTTTCTACATAAAGTGCACATGCAAAAGTGTGTAAACAACACGTACAGTAGAATAGCTACTAAAACAGGACAATAGTCTCAATGAGTGACCGTGTAGTGCTGACCAGTACATAGTACTAGTGTGGAAGTGTCGGATATAACTGGAAGTGCAAATGTATAACAATATAATAATAAAAATGCTGTGAATGGAAGTATAACATACTATGGCATAGTATTCAGCAGATAAGCTTATACCAGCTTGGGGGAGGGCTGTTAGTGTCTGGTCGTGAGGCCCCGGATATTTCTTATACTTGAATAAGCAATTAAGCATAAAATATAATATGATTTTTTTTAAATAAATAAAAAATACCCAGAGCTTTGACTGCATACATGATTTTGTCATAAAACCAAAAAAACTAAACGAGCTGGTGGTTGGTGTTTTTCACACACAAGTCTTCCCTAGCAGTTCCTTCTGCTTATACTGTGTAGACTGTACTCCCTCAAATTATACATTCATTCATCTTCAGTAAGCGTTTTTATCCTGGTCAGGGTTGCGGTGGATCGGGTGCTTATTCCGACAATGCTTTTATGAGGCGGAGATCTCCCTCGATTAGACTCCAGTCCATCGTGCTTTTGGCATGATTGCTGCAGTTATTAGTCAAGGTTGTTTGCATTATTGATGAGATTTGTTAGTGATCAGTTCTAGGTTTGCAAACATCCGTTTAGTAAATTTGGGAAAGTCGATCATTTAATGGATTTTATAAACTGTAAAATAATTCCAGTTGTTGATGCCTTTGGTTGTTAAACCTCCAATGTTCCATAGACTTTCTTCATTGCCAAGCACTGCGTTTTTGTTTAGTGTACGTGGTGTGGCACCTTTTTCTATTCCTCCATAGACAAATAGCTACATCCAGCAGAAAACGTGTAAGACTGCATAAAAAAATCCGAGAAACAATAACGTTTTGGGTAGTCTGTGTGAATCATCAATTAGCCTGATACAAAGGCGAAACTCCTGATATGATTACAGCAGTCCATATGAATGAAATTACAGCAGTCCATATGCTGCTGTTTTTGACAATGAATCTTACTGCCATGTGCAGTCTGAATGCTTGTGGTTCTGTGCTTGTCTACTGGTTAGCATTGTTGCAGTTTATATTACTTGAGTGCATGCAGTATCCAGAAATACTCATGTTAAATATGGCAATATGAGCCTCACTTATCTCAGTGTTCTTTTGCTCATCATTTGTTATGCATATAACAATTCTATCATTAACATGCTGCAAGGTATTCACCACATAAAGATAAGAAAAAAAAAATAAAACACGAAGAAGTGTGCTGTTACATGGGGTTAATAGGAATAATTTTAAATCCGTACAGGGCTCATTTCCATTGAAGTTCTTGTTCATTGCCAGTTTTCAGTTTTTCTTGTTAAACCAGTATTGTTATTTGCAAATATACTGTCTTGATAACAGTTGAGGACAAATGATTACATACACCTAGGATAAAGACATTGAAACTTCACACATTTCGAGTTACAATACTTTTCCTGTATTGAGACAGGTAGGGTCTCTCTCATTAAACTGTTACACAAGGTCTTTTTTTAAACTTTAATATCTAAGAGATTTATTTCAGCTTTTATTTATGTCAGATTTTCAGTGAGGCAGACATTTACACACACTGTTGGTGTTTGGTGGTATTAACTTTTAATGGCTTGAATTTTACTTTGCTGGAATTTTGCCCGCTCCTCCTGACAGAACTGGTGTACTGTAATGGTACTGGTTTGTACGCTTCCTTGCTCAGACATGCTTTTTCAGTTCAGTCCAAAAATATTCTATAGGATTCAGGTCAAAGCTTTGTGATGGGCAGTCCAATACTTTCACTTTGTTGTCTTTAAGCCTTTTTGTTACAAGTTTTGGAGGTATGCTTAGAATCATTGTTCTTCTGGAAGACCCTGTTGTGACTAAATGTTAATTTTCTGTCTGATGTCTTGAAGTTTTGCTTCAGTAGTTCTAGTTAATCCTCCCTCCTCATGACGCCATTTTTTAAAATTTTATCTATCTATATATATATTTTTTCACTCCTTTTTCTAGCAAAATACCTCTGCAACATGATGCTGCCACCCCCATGCTTCACAGTTGGGGTGTTGTTCTAATTCAAAGCCTCACCCTTTTTCCTCCATAAATAGCACTGGTCATTATTTTGTGATCACATGCAAACTTGAATCTGGCTTTTTTTTTTTTTATTATCCCGATCTTTGAGTAGGGCGACAGCTTTTCAGGCCATGACGATGTAGGACTCTCTTAATAGTGGGTGTACATACTTTCCAGCTGATGTCTCCAACTCCTTCACCAGTTCCTTTGCTGTTTGCTTGGCATTCAGTTGAACTTTTGAGACCACAGTTTGTTCATCGCTGGGAGTTATCCAATGTCTGTAGTCCCAAAGAATTTTATGTTTGCATGCAATTGTTGCCGGTGCTTGAGGTACCTTCAGTTGTTTAGGGCTTGTAGAGGTGCATCTTTCAAGAGGTGAAACAGTCTTGGCTGAGTTTCTCTGATTTTTTTCCCAATGTTATCAAGGGCAAAAAGGTTTCTCAAAGCTCTAAATCTGTCTCTAAACACAGCCACAGGTGCATGTCTCTAATCGACCTCTGATGTAAACAATGTAGATGCACTAATTGACTTGCCAAAAGAAATGTATACGAACAGGAAATGTGTGGAGTTGGGCCTCATCTGTATTTCAAAGTATCACTGCACCTCTGTTCATGGTATTTTAGCTGTGCAATTGCCTTTATTTTGTGAAAAAGAAATGGCTAATTGCTGACTCTATCTTGCACAGATACCAATGTGTTAGACTGTGTGTTTTTGTGACCTTCCTGCTTTAACACATCTATTAAACCTAGTCTTTAGCCGAGTTTGAGGCAAGCAAAAGCAGGGAAATCACCTACAACTCCTACATGACCACGCACACAATTATACTTAAGAGGAGTCTTTTGTCTGTTTTAATCCACGGAGCAACAGAAAGTTCTCTCTCACCAAGTATCACTACAAAAGCTATAGCTCTCGACAGCTTCTGCTGTGGCATGCGAGCTCTGCAAAAGATCATTGTCTCAACCCTTTGTGGTAACGTTTTGGACCTAAAAAGCCATTGTGACAGGAAACCAATGTGTAGGATGTAGTTTTGTTCATCCTCTGTACCTCATTGGAACAAGTTTGAAAAAAAAAAAAAAAAAGAGTGCCAATATTTAATGAAGACGGGTGTTTTGTGATAATTATAAGCAATCATGTATCACACATCTCAAATGATCTTTCCAAGATTAATGTTGATTTTAAAGTCGGTTTGATTGAGGTTGTGTTTGCCAATTGTTCATTTGTAGGAAGCACTTTCATCATTTGTGATATGTCACCCCACCTGTTGGAACGGCGCCATTGTTTACTCAGCCTGCACACGAGGCAAGTTCTTAGTGAGCATTCAACTGAACAAGGCCTGCTAAACGCCTCCTAGACCACCATGATGAGTTAAAAACCCGGATAGGTTCTATGAGACTGAAAGTCTGTCGATTTAAATAAATACATACATAAAACCCTCATGATTTCCCTGATAGTATTGATCAAGCTTCTTAGAGTTGTGCATGAGACTCATATCTGAGAGATCAAATCACAGCTCAGAGTAAGAAATATGAGTTACGTTGTTAAGCAGCTTAGATTTCTTATTAGTGGGATTGTATGAATTGGTGTTTATTAAACGGTCCCTCCAGGGTTGTGTAACTTTGCAAAAAATCAAGCAAACTCATATAGGAGCTTGCAAGTTTTTTATAAATGACCAGATTTTCCACAGATTTGGGTCAAGATGCCGTGAGTACAGCTAAAAGGTCCCATTTACAAACAAACATTGCTGCGAAAGAAAACTATTTTGTGCAATTGCAATTTTGGCAATTAAAAAAAAAACACAGAAAAACAATCTATAAAAAAAATCCTCTTCAGTCTAATGCAAAACCCTTCCATGGCTTCTCGAAATTGAGTGGATCTACACTGACATTATCAGTTTAGCTCTGTCTGTTGAGGGTATCTGTAGATATTTCATACTGATATCATGTTGTTGTCTCCCATTCGCGATTATGCGATGTTACAAAATGTTAACATTTAGCACCTAACTCACTAGGATGTCTCTCGATCTCCCCTTTATATTATTACTAATATAAAATTATTTTTTGTATCCCTGCCTTACACTCTAGTTCTGGATTGACTAAGATGTTGACCCAGGACAAAGCAATCACTAAAGATGAACGATTGTTTTGAGTAATTGCGTGCTTTGACCTGCTATTAGCATGAGATCATTTGATGTAAAGTCTTTCGTGTAACAACAATTAGTTAATGTCTACTCTTTTCCAGGCAGTTCACTTATTAGCCAAATCATTGCGAGAGCCATGTGACTTGGCAGTAAATATAGTCATTACTATTACAACATGGAATGACCGCTTCAGTCTATTTACTAACAGGTTTTGCTACTATAACCGGAACCGTACAGGGTGAGTAATTATTGTTAATTAAATAAGATATTTTTAGAAAAATGAAATGCTAAGAGATGGTAAAGTTGATTTTCATTTTAATGTTTTATTTATATACAAATTCTTTTGATTTTCAGCTAGATTTAACTGCCTTTATAGTTTTAGTGCGGTTGATGTCTATTATATCTTAATTTGTAGCTTTAAGTAAACAAAAAAACACTCCAGTCCTGAAATTGTGTGTGCGCGTGCGTGCGTGCAGTGTCCTCCACTAATGAGCAAAGAAGGCTGGGAAAAATTGTTTTGTTCAAAAAATTCACAAGAATACTCTGCTCTCATGGATATCGAACAATTGCAAACAAAACGCAGCTTTCTAAAATAAATAAACATTTGTGTGTGTGTGCGTGTGTGTTAAATTACAGGCGTGCAACAATTATTGGCACTCCCTTTTTTTTTTTTTTTAATATAGTAAATACTTAGTGCTACCTCCTTTTGCTAAGATAACATCATGGATATCGAACAATTGCAAACAAAACGCAGCTTTCTAAAATAAATAAACATT